>DWEI01005359.1:0-10875 GCA_018245875.1 Mysoria ambigua | reverse complement strand
AGGAATGCAGAACATTCCCACGATTCACCGATTACGTTTACGTCCCACTATGTAATAGGTGGTGGGCCTATTGCCATGCGTCGGGCACATATCCAGACTCCGACCCGCTACTAGAAAATCTAAATTAGAAAATTCAAAATGTTCAACCCGGGAATCGAACCCGGGACCCCTCGATCGGCAGTCGCATCTGCAACCAACACGACCAACAAGGCAGTCAAATTATTGTAATTAGCATAAAAAAAACAAATTATTGTAATTAGCATAAAAAATTTAAAACTGCGTCGCGCTTAGCAATGATAAGTATTATACAGATTGCTATTATTTAGGCCTGGATATGATAATATTTATTATTTAAATGTCTCGATCAGTAACATTATTAATTTTTAGTCTTTATTTGAGCTGTACCAGGACTAAAAATATACATTTCATATATGTTAAGGTTCTGTAAATTGAATATCGTATATATTGCAGGCATGGAATGCTGGCCGTGGCGGGTAAGAAGCGCGACAGTGCTGCACTGACGCGGCGTCTCTTTACGGACAACGTGGTGGGCTTGTCCGGCAAGTACTCCATCATGAGGAAGTCTCTTGTTATATACGATGACCACGGCCCGGTGGCTAGGGGAGAACGAATGGCTTGTTCAATGTGAGTTGAATTTTTCTGCGTCTGATTAAATTTTTTTCTCGGAAAATTGTTTATACACTGCACTAGGTAAAAAACGACGTTAGACGTCACTAGCTCAGGTAAGATCCGTTTTTTGTAAACATATCTATTAGCTTGCGATACTTACAACAGCAAAGCTGAAAAGGCAACCACATATTCAGATTACGTTCACATTTTTTCAAAGCATCAACGGCCTTCACCGCCGCAAGGCAGTGGTGCGCGATTGGTTCGGCAACGGGGAGCCAGTGGCGCTGAAAGGGCGAATAGAGCTGGTGCAGCAGTCCGAGTACGACGTCACCAACGTTCAGGTCACTCTCGAAGGGCTCACCGAGGAAGTCAGGAACTACAAAGTCCACGTTGTAAGTAAAATTTCCTTCAAATTGACGTTACGACTCCAGCCATTTCTCTTGCATGATATTGAATCGTCAAAGATGCTAAAGATTCCCTAAGTTTTTTAAAACAGATCTTCGATTATTGGGACGCTAACGTAACTGGTGAACCGTGGGAGTGCACTACATTCCCCTGCCTACCTCTTCGGAGATTATAGACGCGATGTTACGTTTTGTTAAATGAAATCTTTTAGATATTTACACATAGATTTGGTGTAGATACCTAAAGTATAAAGATAGTTTTTCTTCACAATAAAACTAGCAGTACGAACTTATGTGTATATTTGACGAATTTCTATTTTATCACATCGGAAATCAAATTAATTTAGGCTTTTTTGTAGCCTACATTTTATTCTTTATGAAATAACTATATTTTGTATAATTTATACGTATATGGTCTTTTAATATAATACGTTCAGTAACTTGGAAATAATACAGAATGTTAATTCCTGTCTTAAGCATTTAAAGTTAAACCTGGAACGCCAGATATATATACTAAAGGAAGGTCATAGAAGCTAAGAACAGGCCTACGCTTACGGATACCTATACTTGTTTATACATAAACTTCTTTTCCAGGTTCCTGTTGAAAAAGAACTGGAATTTCCTTGCGAGAAAACTACCTTATATGACACCTATAATCCTTTCAATGTCAATAAGTCGCAAAGTCCCCCACCCACTAAAGGTATGTTGTCATAGATTATAATATAACCGTCGCAAATCTGAAATTCCGAATGTGTGAGACAAATTTAATATTAATGAATGAAGTTATGCACATAGAGCTATAACGCGATGTTGGCTGGAGACTGCTGGTGGCTAATAATTCCATTAGTATTATTATTTTCGACTACGTAACTTTCGACGACGTAATTATTTTCGACTACAAATTCGAAAATTCAAACTGACTTGCATTAAGTGGAAAATATAGATTATCATGTGTTTTTTGTGCACTTTCAGGGACAGCAGATCAATATGAATTAGGAGATTTAGGGGATAAATACGGCCTGCTGGATGATCTTAAGAGGTTTACTACGTTTTACAACGAAACGCAATTATCTTTGTACGGACCTTACAGCATTCTGGGTCGTTCTGTGGTCCTACATAAGAAGGTATAGCTTGTATATTTTTCGTAGTATTCTAGCGCTAACGCCCCAGCGACAATTAGGTGTGCTGATTTGCTTGCTCATAACATTAACCTTATCTGCTGATTTCTTTCTCGTAATATTAAGCTTATCTGCCGATTGCTTGCTCATAACATTAACCTTATCCTTGATGTTCGTTACATATCACCGACTGGGCTTAAGTGCAGCTTTGCTCTTATTTGAGATACAATTGAAAAGTTAAATGCGTCTGAGATATTTATCTGATAATATATTTGCCGAACGCATGTGTTGTTTTAGAGCCGCGACCGGCGCTGGGCCTGCTCCTCGGTAGAGCGAGGTTACAGCCCGTCGGAGGCCCGCGAGATCAGAGGCATCGCGTCGTTCCACCACCCTGGGGGGTTCGCCCACGGCTACATACGGATGACGCAGCTCATCCACAACGACGGCAGCGCCAGTGACACCGTCATCGAAGTCAAGCTGCGGTACCCTGGCGTTAGGGACCGGAATTATGTGAGTGATTATTATGATGTTCTGTCAAAAAATCACTGGTAAAAATTCATTGCAATATTATAAAAAATATATAAAGTGATACTTTTTTTCTGTTATGTCTTGTGATTTGTAAAGCTTCTGTGATTGACCACATTTATTGGAGATTCGGTGTCATTAGTCTATATTTTAATATTACCTACTTAATTCGCACAATAGTTCCGTATAAGAATTAATATGTAAAATTTACTGTCCTAGGGCTCGGCTTATATACTTGTTATTTTTTAGTAAATTGTTTCTAAGCAAATATCTATTGTCATACAACTGATGACGACTCCTTTGGAATGTAATTTTGTTGCTATCAGTTTCTTTTCACTGCCCAAACTAATGAAAGTAAGTTAATTTTGATTATGCATATATACTATATATTTTTGCAGACTCAAGACCACAACTGGGAGGTGTTCGTGAACCCGGTGGGAGTGGACGCCGCGGTGCAGGTGACCGACACCCGCTGCGTCGCCGGCGGCTACCGATGGAACCCCTATTTTACACAATTGGCCGATCCACTCAATGTAAGTGTATTATTGAGGTATCTTCTGTTATAGTATAGGGAATAGAGGTACACTCGTATTAAATCTCACTAGCTAAATGTTTATATAGATTTTGAATTTGTACAGCGGTAAATTGACTAAATGCATTATACCAACTATCTACGAATTTATAAAAATATCCAGCGATTACATTTTGCTAAACTCGCATATATATGTATATCTGGTAATTTTTTCGTAGCATGTATTGGAGACATTACGGCGCTAAAAATAGGTCACCTAGTCTTGTACACTAAGACGTTAAAGTTGAAATGTGAGTTCGATATTCAGTTAAAAAGGTTAGGGTTTTTAAATATTATTGTGTTCTAGCGCGACCTGTATAACCAGGAGTGCGGCGCCGACAACCCGCTCCGATGTGACGTCGGTGACTTGACGGCCAGATTGGGCACCATTTGTGAGTTTCTATAGCTACATCACGCTATTGAAGTGTTCATGAACATGGAATATTAAATTTAAAAAAAGTAACGATCATTAGGCAATTAAAATATATCAATTGTCTATTTGATTGTAAACAGATAGAAAAATGTCATCAGTCCGTTATTTTAATGTGAGGTGTATTAGAACGTTAGATTTTGTAAGTAGTATGTAAGTGTGTCGGTGAAGAGTGTTGGTGTTAAGTCTGGGCGGTGGGCGCCCAGCGGTGGGCGGCGAGCGGCAGGTGTTCGTGGACGGCAACCTGCCGCTGGAGGGCGCGGTGTCGGCGCTGGGCCGCTCCGTGGTGGTGTTCGGGCCAGCGCGCGCCGCGCACCGCATGGCCTGCGCCAACCTGCAGCCCGACAAGGACCTCATAAAATACGTCAACATCATGAAACCACCCAGATTTGTTCTGTGAGTCCATCGACGACAGCAACATCCTGAATATCATACAGATTAAAAACGTAAAAAGAAACAGATTAAATTTGCCTAAATGATATCATTCAACGCCCAAGTAAAGATATTGTGCTACCTAGTGCCATTGCAATAGTCTTAGGGTATACCATTCCGTTATATATCATATAAATTTCTAAAATTATAAAATATTTGCCTGGTTAGTCGTGTTGTTCACAAGTGCGACTGCCGATCGGGAGGTCTCGGGTTCAATTTCCGAGTCGAACACTACAAAAATTTTCTAATTTAGATTTTCTAGTAGTGGTTCGGAGTCTGGATAAACGTAAACGTAAACGTAAACGTAAACGTAACTGGTGAAACGTGGGAGTGTATTGCATTTCTCTGCCTACCTCTTCGGGGTTACAGGCGTAAAGTTACTATAAATATTTCAACAGCTGATGCAAATAGCATTCAAAAGGTTGTATATTTTTAATATATGAAAGAAAATAATTTGGAATTAATAACTAGGTTCTTTTCTTTATTTATTTCGTTGTTTCAACAGGGGCCAGTTTCTGGAGGAGGTTCGTAAAGTGATGGGAGTCCCGCAGTGGATGGTGGGCGTAGACTCGCGACGCACTCGAGTATTGCACCAGGGCGCCTGCATACAAATATTGTTACACTTCACCGGCCCTGATGCTAACCGTCTCGAGCTTGACTTCACCAGGTATTTGTATATCTTGCTTTCTTGTTTCAGAATAATGTTTCCTTCAACTCATTTTCGGTCCTGGTAAAATTAGTATCCAGAATAAAACTGGTGGTCAATTTTTTTCACGTTTATTTGCAACTTTGATATATCATTTTTAACATAATATAATATAATATTTGTATTGAAAAAACATGAAATATAATATTTATATGAAATATAGATACAGCAGGTACACCACAATGGTGAGTTTATGGTATTTTCTGAAAGGTGTTCAGGGCGTTTAAAATATAACAGGTTTTGATTTGTCGGTCAGATTGCTAGCATCCGGGAGGTTGGATTCGCCCAGCATCTTCATCCCTGGCTACGTGAACACTAAACGCAAAAGAACCATATCGTACCGACTGTGCGGAGTCACCGACCCCAATGATAGGAAGAGTAAGTTCAGCTAATACTTCTTTAAGTATGACCCTGAAGTTAAACTTGTCAAATTGAAAAATTTTTGATGAACATAAAAAATAATTATTGCACGAGTTAAGTATAACAGTGGTTTAAATTATTATCGAAATCGGTATGTGGAGGAATATAGTAACCTTCCACGTTTTGCTAGTTACGTTTCCAGTTCATAATGATATTGGTTGTATAGAGCATGCTATTACGTTCCAACAGTGGAACGATAAAAGGGTCGGAAAAAGAGAGAGAAAGACAGAGCCTATTGCAAAATTCTATTATAAATAAATCCAATAGTACCCAATCCACAGTTTGATCTCACTATCGGCAGTCGTGCTGGTCGGCCACTCGCCCCACAAGCCAGTCAACTTCTAGTTGGTGCATAAATATAAATGAAAATATTAATAATAGTTCCATTACTCCACATTTTCTCTTACGTTCCATGTTATTTATTGATCATTATTTTTCAGAGACTTCATTTTTCTCACCTCGCTCGTCTGCCAGTCTACGTTACGCCTGGACCTGGTACTCATTCTTGTTCCTCGCCGCTATATATATGAAAATTGTCACGTAACTTATAGTAAATAGCAAATATGTAAATAGCTTATGTGTAAAAATAAATGTTTTTATTAATTTTAAATGAATCCTTATTTTTATTAAAAAACACCACACCTTAATCCATCTTTTTGTTAATAAAACACCACACTCATGATGGTTCATTACTTCAAACTGTAATGGCACATTATCATCACCATATATATCACTGCTGCTAAGGAATCCATCATAAATTTAGGGATTGGGTTCCGATACTTGCGTTGTGCTGTGACTGCATAATAACCGGAGACGTGCAAGATATATACCATTATTTATATAGAATAATATTTCTTCATAATCATCGTCATCATCAGCATTAGCATGTTTAAGTTTATCGCTGTACATAGAGCAAAAGTAGCCAAGCCAAAAGTGCATAAAGTAGCGCCTAAGAGAGTCATTTATATGACCATCAGTCAGCGCCGGGCTTAGTCGCTTAGCCCATAGCCTGGTATCCCGACATTGGCATGGAATAAGGGGATGTATTCTTTCTTCGCCCTGACACGGATTCTTCATATTTTCTTAAATATTTCTTCCACTCGATGCACAAGTAGGTATTTTGTGAGCACTGCTCTTATTAAGTAGGTCAGTTGGTCGACGCTGGCAGTATTGACAGAATCTAAGATAGACGACTCTCATTCTACATTTCAAGTACCACTTGCAAAACGCTGATTTACGATTTTATTGTTAGTCGACTTTGTGGCACCCTGCAGCTATTATCTATGCATCTGATATAAGAGATGCATGTGTATTATGTATTGTTCAGTGCCAAGAAAATTTACTGGCTTTTTTATGCTATATACCTTCATACGAAACAGCAAATGTGTGTTCCGGTGATCTAATACTGAATGTCCATTGTAGCCTGTCGTAAAAATCTATATTCCATCTCATACAGAAATCATGTTCTTCATAAATTCTAGTTCTCAGCGTATATAATGGCTTTTAGCGTGTGTGAGTTTTATCAGAGTAATTGTGACTCAATCATTAATACGTTCATATGATATAATCAAAAAACGTAATGTCTCTTACTTACAGTAGTAACCACAAACTGACGATGTTTCTTCTTGATGTTTCTTTTCGAATTCGTTAAATTCTGAAACAAATGTACTATAATAACCAAGTGGTTCTTGAAGTGTAAATTAAATATAAAACTATAGTTTTTATCGACATTAGAAATCTAAACACGAACCTGTAAAATGTAATTCAATTAAAACATGATTAGTCGTATCTACACATATTGTAGATGCAGCATAAAATAAAATAAAATTGATATAATAACTGCCTCGTTGGTCATGTTGGTTGCAAAGTGTGACTGCTGATCGGGAGGTCCCGGGTTCGATTCTCGGCTTGGGCACTATATTTTTTTTTTAATTTATGTCTTTTAGTAGTGGTTAAGAGTCTGGATGTGTGCCGGGTGTATGGCAATAGGCTCTCCACTTATTCCATAATGGGACGTAAACGTAACTGGTGAAACGTGTGTTCTGCATCCCTTTGCCTCTTTACCTCTTCAGGGATTACAGGTGTGAAGTTAGTTTTTTTTTAATATACAATTTTCATAATACAGTTACATGAGCTATGTATTATTTATTTACTCTTTATTGATCACTGTAATAGGCAATAAATAGCAGGTTCATGGCCTCGCGGCATTCTTCATCAGTCAACCCTTGGAGAATAGTAAAAAATATAGAATCCAAAATTCTTTCAGTTTAAACATTTTCCAGTCGGTCTATAAACTGGTTTATTTTGTAAAGTATACTTTAAATCAATACATAGCGCTAATTTCATTTCGATGCAATGTTACCTTTTATCTATTGTCTATTTTAACATTTCACAAAACATCTGGCGCATTATAGTCCGCATCTGTATACAGCATGCCAATACTCCAATCTTATGACTTTAAAAAAATTGTAACTATAAACATTCTTAATGATCGGAGTCAATAATCTAGTAAATTTTACTTTTTGATACTACGGAACCCTCATTAAGCCAGGAATCAAGTCGTTGCCTCGTTAAAACGCATGCGCGAAACCAAAATCGATATCCAAACGTTTCTGAGCGACAGTACACCAGCTTACACTCTAGAGTAAACATTGAAATGCGTTTGCGAACGCTTATAATTCTATCATCATGGTTCATTTTCGTAAACGCAAACTTGGAAGGGCCATTTTTGTTCTTCGGCCCAAAATCACTAGAAAAGTGTCGACGACCGGCTTTGAAATATTTAGATCAAGATGATCTCATGAAGATATATGAGGAACAGGCGGCGATAGTTGTGTTCAATGACCAGGACTCCGTGCCGCTCTCCAGCGGGAACTTCCCAAGGCTGAGGAAAATGCTGGAAGGTCTGACTACACTGTTCTTACCTCAAGATTTTTTGGATGTGCACCCTGATTATATCAGCAATGAGACCCAGGTTGGTTTAACTATGATTATTAAGTAGCAAAACTCTCTAGGCGCACGAAGTTGTTTTCAATCACATTATGATTTTCAGGGTAAATACGAAATAGCAATGACAATTGCGTTCGTAAACTTTTTACCACTACATAAGGCGTTTCGTAGTTGTGTGTTATTTCATTTACAGCATGTTGATAATGCCTGTTATGGCATATTTAAGATTTTTATATCCTCTTAATGAACATTTCTTTACGTATTCTAATGATTTTTGTGCCAAGCAGGTGTTGACGCTGCAAGGCCCGTGGTCCGAGCGCGATGCCCAAATGACAGAAACATTCGCTCGTCTCCAGGATATATACGGGCCGGGACGAGTTCTTGGTATTTTAGGTGATTATCATTTACATTTAGAATTACAAATACTATTATTAGTTACTTTGTGAGAATCCCTGTGTGGGCACTGCTAGATTTTTAACTTACAATTTCTGGGTAATATTTTAGCAGCGACACGGATTCTGGATTTTTTACAAGTGTTTTGCAAAAACTTCTCCCTATATTTCATAATGCATTTTGCCTACTTAATCGGAAATTATAGGCGTATTGTTACGTTTTTGAAATGTTTATTAATATCAAGCAAATATATTGATCAATAAATGTCATTATATGCCATAGTATTTTAGGAAACTTATTGAATACACTTGCTTGTATAATGCATATTGTATAGTACAAGATTATATATAAAATAGCATTAGGTTTAACAAATATATTTTTGGTTATTATCTATCTGTTTTATCCTATAATTCACCTCCTATAACAATTTGGCAGTTTGTGTAGACCTATGACTATGTATATTATGAAATAATTTCAAGGTTTCTAAAGTAAAAGGTACATGTTTTTTAGGCAATTCGGTCTCCCAACCTCAGTCTGCTGATTACGGGGAAGGGGATTGGGCTCGGGTGCGGCGGCAAGCGGAGACCGACGAGACAACAAGCACCACTGCGGCCGCAGAGGAGGAGAAACCGGCGAAGGCGTTGCAGAAATTTGCGCTGTACAATGCTACCGGTAACTTTGATAAATCCTTTTAAATTAGATATGAACATTGTTATTTGAGCCGTATAAATGTTAGATTTGGTGTGAGGAGATTCTTGGACTTTAATTAGGAGTGCTAAAATTTTCCGCTTAGAACTGGTAATGAAAGTCTTTTCATATATGTGTTTTTATAGAAAGAAGATGGATTAAACACTATGGCTGATCTTGATCTATAAATAAAGAAACGAATGCAATAGAAATTCTGCGCGGCATTGGTATAAAAGGCTAGATCAAGTTACGACAACAAGTTTTTTTGTATCTGTCAATAGAAATCTTGTAGCCATCCTACCACTTTCGTCGCGGCAAATATAGCCTGTATGGGTTCTGTTTTCTAGGTTAATGTTGGTGAAGCGTTTCTTATTATGTTATTTAAGGTTTACCAATCGATTGCTCACTTCATTTCTCACACAAGATTTTGTAGCTGACAAATTGGCAGGCAGGTCATGTGAATGCGAGTGGTTGATTGCTTGCACACATGTACAGTACAGCACGTGTGACGGCGACGCGTTATTCAGTCTAGTTACAATAAATAGGTAAACAACAAGCCTAGTAAGTGTAAATACATGTACAGTTGTGACGGGCAGCTCCACTCTTCCATAATTCATACATTAATGTTTATTACCAATGAAGACACTATTCTGTATAATAATGTTATTAGAGACGTTCATAACATTAATAATAAATTGACACTATATTCTAAAATCATAACAATTTAGTTTATCGGGCCAATTTCATATATATTTTATTGACATAATTCCAGGACCTCCGGGCAAGGGCGCTCTTTTGTACTCCACAGGCTGGCCGGAGCTGAAATGGCCAGATAAGACCATCACAGTACTCGACACACCAGTGGGAGAACCGACAGTGAAGCCTACAAGGCTTTACACTATTCTTGTCGTGAGATTTGCAGACGGAGATAACACTAGAGACAAGGTTTGTGTATAATAATCAGGTTTTGGTAGATGATAGTGCCATATATGCAGGTTTCACCGGTGGTATTACCAATGGCGCACTTATTGCTAGAAATAATATGGTTTAATAGTTTGAAGGATAGGGTCGGTTTCTCTATTTTTGTATTAAGAGTTTTGGGGGTCAAAAACAAATATAGGACCTTTAGTTGGAAATTCAATCATATTTAATGCTTGTTACACACGTCAATAACAACTGCGACTATTGAACATGAATTGTCTTAAAGATCCGTGCGATAAATAATATCCTATTTCAGACATTAATTTATTCCCGTGCTTATTACTCACTAGAACGGAAACTCTTAAAAATTGTGTAAACGTCACTTCACGCCTGTAATACTCGAAGGGGTAGGCAGAGGCAGAACGTTCCCACGATTCATCAGTTACGTTTACTTCCCACTATGGAATATGAAAGCTTAGTTTGTCACTGAATAATGTTCGCAGGCTGGTATCACAATATGTGTTATTCGTTATTTCATTCAGATTACACTCGAGTTCAGCTTCAAGCAGACAGCAGGCTGGTGGATGGCAGTGGGTGTGGAAGTGAAGCGGGGCCTGGAGACTACTGGTCTAAACCTGCAAGCACCAGCAGCACCCGACGCCCCATCCGCTGTGCTGGGCTACGCATAT
>DWEI01005358.1:0-10875 GCA_018245875.1 Mysoria ambigua | reverse complement strand
AATAGACTAACAAATTGGCAACTATACCTAAACATAATTTGAACAGTAATCAATTCAAGGTAGAAATGAATATTAACGGAGGGCCTGCCCTTACTAATGATGTATGAATGTGTTTTATGATTTACATAATTAATTTTATTATTATTGTAATAATAGTCTCTTTGGGTCCCTTCCATCATAGGTGGTGAGCGCCGTATGCTAAATATTAGATGCCAAATTCTTGCACAAGTCAATTTTTTTTTCACTGGTAGATAGATATATATTAAGTGTGTGACAATGTGTTTGTTTTTATATCCTTCACAGAATTTCCGGAACAACGTGCGCCCGCCACAGGGCCGTGCACTCGATAATGTGCGCAATAATGAGCCTCAACATTGCGGCCTACGAGCAAGTGAAGCCTCTGTTCGTTATGTATTTGGAAGAGCGGGTCCCCGTGAACGAGCACACATTAAACACGCTGATGTGCGTTATTCATAAATATTATAGTAAGTGTTGTTCCTATGACATAAAATTGAAATGCTTGAGCTGGTTGATCCACGGGAGATTTAGTGAAATTGATCCGTCGAAAATTTCTGAGATTTTTCTGTATTTAGTGACGAACAAACATGTCACATTGAATAAGTGTGAAGTTGCCACATCAGAACAGAGTTATTTATACACAACTTTGTTTCACACGATCGATGAAAATATATTATTTAGCGAATTTGAAAGCGAGCAGAAAAATGTTTCCGCGCGAAAAGAAATTGTACAAAATAAAGTAGAGATTGATTTGGAATTTAATAGCGGATTACACGATAGACTTGAAGAACTATTGAAACAGTATATCACAAGAATGGACTCTAAGGACGTGTCGAATGTAGAGCATGCTAAAATATTACACGTGGTTATACGCTATATCGATGTCGTATTGACTTATACCAATACAACAGTACAAGATGTCGAATCTATGGCCTTATTCAGTTTGTTGAAGAGCGCCGTGAAGCAAATGTACGGAGCCGCCAAAGACGTGTTGAATAGTAATACGCCAATGAGACAGGTGATCACGTTACTGCAGTGCCTGGGAGCCGTCCTGCACCAGCACCACCATGCCGTGTTAAACTCGGTGATACGTGGGAGCATTGAAAAAGATTTCCTCCAGTGCATTAATAAAGTGATGAACAAGCCAGCGTCCAATGAAGATGAGGAATTAACTTATGAGGAAGACGATATGGAGATCAGCGCAAAGTCCTTGAAATATAATTGTATTTTATTCCTCGCCGAATATTGCAGGCGGCGAGATAGGTACACGGACGAGTTGCTCGCGTGTATACTGGACTCCGATTTGTACGATTTTAAATTGAAATGGGACATAGAGTGCGCATTTCGGTGCATTGAATTGTTGAACGAACCAGAAGTGGGAGAGCCGCCACTAGGTAAAAATATTTATTTATTTTATAACTCTCATAATTCAACTAGTCGCCTAGCTAGCAACGTACGATGCGTCGGAGCGAGACCGGCGCGCACCAGTGGGCGGAGTCGGCCGGCGGGAACGGACGCGCGAGCGTAACTAATGCCATGTTGACTTCTGCGCGTTACATAAAACTAACTTTGCGGTATACTTTCCAGAATCGACGTTCAACCTCATGGTGGACATGTGCAGGAATCTGTTCAGAAATCCGAGGGTGTCTGAGCGTTTGCTGGGGATATTGCTGCGTGTGCTCGATCGGATCTGGGCGGGCGGGGACGACGACAAGAAGAAAAATGTTGTTATAATGATCAAGAGTTACTTGCAGCGCGGCACGAACGGCTACTACCCGCCGCGGACCGTCGTGCTGGTGTACGAGTGCGTGGCGAGACTGGTCCGACTGAACTGCGAGCAGAATTTCGAGCATGAGAGTTGGTTCAAGGAGGTGCTTTTGAAAACCGTCAAGGACCCCAGTCACAATGTCAGGATATTGTCTTGCTACTTGCTAAAAATTGTCGGCTCGACTTTTTCGGACGCAGACGTTCAGTGTTACATGGAAAGTTTAACGGACATATTCACAACTGATGTACGTACCATGATTATTTTGAAAGTAATAATACTTTGTAACTTGAAAATCTCAGTTACGGCTCGATGTTTGGGCTCATGGTAATCGGCTCATCTCCTATTCTACGGCAAATCATGAACAATGTGACGTGCAAATGTTACCCTTCTGCTCCTCCTCCTCCTACCTTCTACTCCTTCGGGAAATAAGGCGTTATGTTACATTATGTTATACCTATTTTTTAGTACAAAATTTAATTTTGATCTCATTGTTAAGTCGAAGACATTGGTAATTCAAAACTATGATACCGCAAATTCGTGTTTCAGATACCAAACGGGAATCGATCAGTACTGGCCGACGAGTCGGCGAGCCGCACCGCCACGGCGCTCCACGGCTACTGCGGGCTGGCGCGCGCCAGGCCGTGCCTGGTGCACGACGTAGTAATGAAGGTGGCGCTCATTCAAACGGAAAAATCGTTGGACGAGCGCGCGGTGAAGAAGCTGTTGAGACGGCTGTGTGACGAGATAACATCGACCTCTGTCGAAGCGTACTTGAGCGACAACATTGTTAACGTACTGTACTATTGGTTTTCCGTTGACAAGCAATTGGAAGACTTTCCTGTAACTTTATTTGAATGCGAGAGTAGTGATGTGTTTTTGGAAAAACACATGCGTTGGGTGGTGGCCGCGGACGTGCTGTGGTACAAGACGGGAGACGTGAAGAGGAGCACGTATCTGAGACTCGCTGCGGAGAAAATGGGCACAACGGTGGAAAACATCATTCAGGTAAGCGATTGCGGTTGCCCCTGTGGCGGCGTGGTTGCGAGAGCGAATATTGAAGCGGTCTTGGGTTAAAGTCCCGGCTACTATTAGCTTTTCTAGTTTAGATTTTCTAATTAATTAAGCCGGCTAGACTTACGTATGTTTTTGCGGCATGGTCCGACTAGTTTCGTACCCATACGAGGTCCTTCCTCATGAGCTCCCGCCGATTGCAGCGAGGTCGCGGCGGAGAATTAGATTTTCTCGTCGCTCATCCAGACCTATTTCATAGTGGGACTTAACGTGGGAGTGTTGCCACATTCATCTTGTTTCTCATCCGTAGATGTGTTTCTCCAACATAATGGCGCTGTGCCTGCCGTACGTGGCGTGCGAGAAGTACCGGGTGGCCCCGCCCGCGGGCGCGCCCGCCGCCGCGCCGCCCGCCGCCGCGCGCCGGCTGGTGCTCACCACTCGGCTGCTGCTGCAGGAGGCCCGGTGGGACGGGCTGCTCGTGGACAGCCTGGCCGAGCTCGTGCTGCTGGCCGCCAGCAACCTGTGCGACGTTAGCGATGCCAGAGAACAGTATGGACTGAATATTTCGCAGCGAAGACACGCCTTTACGTATTCCAAGGACGTATTCCTTGCGATCCTTAGATATTTTAGCGTAAGTAAATATGTATGTAAATACGCTTGTGTACCAATATGTGCGTTATGTATATAATTCTTTACAAGAAGTACATTATTTTAGGTATATATATTTGAGTTTATTATTTGAACATTGTCAATATCTAAATATTACACTGTATTGGCATTTAAATTTTATTATTGTCTAATCTAATTTACAATTTCAGGAGATCATCGACAACGACATCATCAAATTTCTATACAGCGACCAGCCGTTGGCAATACTCAACATACTGTTCAAGCTGTGCGAGAACGTGTTCAAGGAGACGGTGTTCGAGTTCCGAGTTCTGCGTTTGCACGCGTGCGTGACGTTCGTGGAGAGCGTTCCGCTGGGCGGCGCGGCCGACGCGCTGCTGGGCAACGCGGCGTGCGCGGCGCTGCTGCGCGGCGTGCGCGGCGCGGCGCGGCGCGCGGAGGTGCGCGCGTGCGCGGCCGCCGTGCGCGCCGTGCTGGACAAGCTCGGCGCGCACGGCGTGCGCGTGCTCCAGAAGTCCGTGCTGTCGAAGGCGGTGTCCATTTTGACCGCGAAAAGGGACGCGGGTTTCGGCAACGAATGCGAGTCCTTGCTGACGTACTTGTCGGCGGTCGTCGAGGAAAGGTTCGGCCGCGACGACGACGTGGTGGACCGCGGGGCGGCCGCGGAGACCGAGGACGGGTTCAAGGAGAGACTGGAGACGTTCGCGCAGAGTTTAACCCACACCAGGTAACTGGTAATCATTTGTTTTTGATAAATTTGTATACAATTGCGAATGTGATTTAATTTTTTGTTGTAGTGTCGAAACGCTCTCGAACATGCGGCTCTTCCTGCGAAACAACCGCCGCTTCGTGAACGTCCTGTGCGAGAAACTCAGTGTTAAGGGGTTTTCAGACGACTGTGAGGGGAGTGTGATACATCGGGTGATACACTCTCTTAGCAACATCGCGAAGTCGTCCTGTGATGACAAGGTATCGTACTGATTTATTAATTAAATTTTATTTTATTTATTTATTTATATACATACAGAAAATACAAAAAAAAATTGATATCATCAGTTGTACAAAGTTTATAGTGTTTTATATCCTTATTTATATTTATTTTATATGCGATTTTAGCCAGTAGTGCAGAACTTAATGGACCTGCCTTGCGCTGGAGATCGTGAGTTCGACTTTCGCTAGGAATCAATATTTGTGCTATGCGTTTGTTATCTGAATGAAAAAATATCTATTTAAGTATATATTTGTATGTACATATATACATAGTTTATCGGCCTTCTGATTAGCAAAACAAGCTCTCGTTATAATTTCTTTGGAATCAGATAGATCTCTCAATATATAATTACCATATATTTTAAAAGTGAAGAAGTAATATAATAATTATATATTTTAAATTTCAGATGAAAATAGCAGCATGCGATTGCTTGTCCGAGGTCGGCACGTACGACATAAAGACTCTAGTGACGGTGTCGCCCGCCAACACCGAGCGCATCTTGGCCACGCCCCCCCGGGAGTACTTCGCGTTCGCCGCGCTCGAGGCCACCTCGAGGATCATCTTCGACGGGGATCCATCCACGTGTAACAGAGTGATCGAGACGATTAGTCACATTTTAAAATATCCCGATGGTAAAAAAGCTTTGGGTAAGGAGATATATTTATACTACAATAGGAATATATGTAGATATTGTGTATGGTGTCGTTGAATTTGAATGTTAGTATGTGCAATGAGAGTAACTGCAGTTGAATGTATGTAAAACGTGATTATGTGTAATAATTTAATTCAAGTATAGTTTTTTGGGAGGACGAATTAATATTTAGTTAAACGTGAACCAATGTACAAGAAATATTTATTTGTACGTTTTATACTATTTTCTTTTATTTTAGATTACTTGGAAATAGACAAGGACATCCTCAAGTGCTTCTCGCAGTCGTCCAGCGCCACCGCGGTGACGTTCGCGGCGGGCGCGGCGGGCGCGGCGGGCGCGGCGGGCGCGTGGCGGCCGCGCGCCGAGCCGTGCGCGCGCTGGGCGACGCGCGTGGCCGCGGCGCTGCTGGACGCGCTCGTCGCGCCCACCAACTACTTGGCTCCATTGCGCGAAGTCTGCATCACGGAGGTACGGCTTGTTAGTTGTACGCTGTGTATATGTGAGCTATGGCCGACATTTGCATTGTACGTCTTTTTTAATAAACACGTAGAATTCCACATATCTAATACTTTTCAATATTTACATAATATTGTGTTTCGATAATGCAGATGACATAAAATTTTATTATAATACAATTGTTCTACACATGTGAAACAAGAAATTTCGTCATTTATAAATGTCACTAAGGTCGTGCGTTGCTATCCATGTCTTTAACTTTGAAATTATGAAGTGTTTTATTAAAATTCCATTGTAGTTTACATTGATTGTGTTGTTTTGGTGGCAGCCCGGCGTGTGCTGCGAAATATTGCCCGCCTTGGCCGGCCTCGTACACCATCATGCGGCCGACGCGAGCGCCCTGGTGGGCCGGCCGCTGGGCGGCGCGTTCGAGCACGTGTGGGCGGCGCCAGGGCGCGGCGACGACGACGAGCGCGCGCTGGACCACGACCAGAAGATGATCGTGCAGTGCCTGCTGCGGGTCGTCAACTTTGTGCGCGTCCAGACGCAACGGCTTCAAGATGTGTACGTTTTAATATACCGCTTGAAATTATCTGTTACAAGTCGGTTTCTCATTGTTGCCTTGCAATAAATTCAGATGCAATTTTCTTAGATTGCGTACAGATAGACAAATTCCATACCATTCGAAAGTATGAATCCCATAGGATATGCAAACGCTATGTTGGCCATTTATTTCCCGTCACAACTCTTGCGTACGCAGGTATAAACAGGTCATAGATATTGGCAATTTGCGACTAGCTGATTAATAAATAAATGTTAACTTAAAATAAAGATTAAGAATAAAGTAAGATGAACTGCCTCTTTGATCTTATTGGTTACAAGTGCGACTTCCGATCGGGAGGTCCCGGGTTCGATTCCCAGGTCGGGCATTACAAAAATTTTCTAATTTAGGTTATCTAGTAGTTTCTTTCCGCTCGCCGAAGGTCGTTGTGTGTAAAACAATGTGGTATGTAAAACGAACTGAGAAACAATAAACTGATCGCGTCAAGGAACGGGATAAACGGGCGAATATCTGTTAGCGCTGCGTCCTAGTAGCTAGTCAAATATCCAGTATCCGGTCAAATCACTCTCCGTTTCGTCTCTACTTTAAATACCTTTTAAGGTTTTTGGGTTATATTTTTTACTGGCATCATATATTAATACTACGTTTATGATTGCAGTGTAGTAGAGACAGCGTGCGCGAAATATAACCACCTCAAGCTGGATTACTATAAGGTGGCGTGGGCGGCCAGCGTCGCCGACCAGCACCTGGACGCCATCTACTACGCGGAGCTGTGCGCCGTCGCGCGGAACGACGGCGTGCCGCCCGCCAGCCGCGAGGCCACCGCCGCGCTGCCCGGCGGCCACCAGATACAGGCCATCTTGAGAAAGGTACCGAGGCAACGTATGTACATATTGTACGGACATTAACAAATACAAACACTTTACGTGCGTCGTATACGATAATACAGTGCTTCGCGGCGGTGGGGTCGGAGGACGCGGCGGAGGGCTGCGGCGCGGCGCGGCTGCGCGGCGGCGCGGGGCTGCGGCGCGCACTGGCGGCGCGCGGCCGCCACGCCGACGCGCTGCAGCTGCACGACATCGCGCTGGGCCGCGCCGCCGCGCCGCCGCCCGAGCTGCGGCGCGGCGCCGCGGCCGCGCTGCACCACTGCGGCCTGCACCACCTCGCGCTGCAGTACGTGCGCGGCTGCCCGGACGACGACGCGCTCAGCGACATCCAGTACGACTGCTTGTCGGTTCTGGGTACTCACATCTTAATTTTATCGTTATTTCATTAAATTCGACATATTCTGTTTTAAAAATTTAAGTTAAGATTATAATTTCGAAAAATACTTTAAACACGAATTTGATTAAATAATCATTCAATTTTTTTCATTCATATTTTTTTATTTCAATAATACATTTCAAAAGTTATAGTATAATTTTTAAGTGTTTTAGCTCATAACTTTTTTGATTAACTATCTTGATGGTATAATTATCTTCGTTATTATTATCCTGATATCATGGCACTGTATTTCAGGCGACTGGAGTCACTTTGTGGACACCCAGGAGCTGAGAGAGAAGCTGGGCGAGGCGACGTGTCAGCCGAGTTCAGTACTGAAGGCCTATCGCTACTCCTGTTTGAAAGATTGTCTCACTATTCGCGCTTCAGACTATTTTTCTACCAGACTCGACGAGCCCTTGGCTGAGGCGAAATTGGCGGTTGCGAAACTATGCCAAAGTCTGAATATGGAAAACAGTCAAAGCGTCTATCAAGTGGTGGAAAATTTACATCTGTTCCGTGACATCGAGCAATACTACTCCGTGAGGAGCGGGAAGGAGGGCGTGCGCGACCTGCTCGACGACTGGCGCGTCGACAGGCTGCCGGCCTTCGGAGACTTCAAGCACCTGGAGCGCCTGCTGGGCCAGCGCGGCGTGCTGCTCGAGCACGCGGCCGCGCACCACGCCCCGGCTGCAGCGCTCATCGTGCGCTTGCAGCTGCAGTATGCCGGTACATAATACGTTTCTTGGCCTCTTTGTTTATTTGTTCAATTTCTATATTATGTATAATGTTCACATAGCAAAAGTGTAGGGACATAATTATGTATAAATCGCAAAACACTGTATTTATCATCTAATGTAGTTCGTTACAAATGTGTGAACAATGTAACATCTCGCCTGTGATCCTGGGAGAGGGAGGTCGAGGAATGTGGAACACTCCATTATGTAATTCAATAGAGTAATTGTAAAATAATAATAATATATGATGTCCACAAACTTCCGCGGTTCGGTAGAACATGTTTGATCGAATATTTTGCGCTTGATTGATGTAAATATAATAAGTCTCATTTACGACCATATGTTACGGTGATCATAGGGCTAATTAGCACACAGAAAAGTTTAATTACACCACAAAAATATTTGTCTGGCTGGGAAACAAAACCGTAAGCTTCGACTCAGCAAAGTCGCCATTTAATTAATTAAATATGTTTTTTGCGCATTCTACAAATAAATTAATAATTACTTTTTAGAACTATGCCTATCAAATGATAGGATACAAATGGCACAGCGGATTTTGGCATCGGTGAAGGACATCGATACGTCTGGAAGGGTTTCGTTAGTGGAGAGTCAGATCACATGGGCCAAGGGTCATACGGACATAGCTGTGTTCTTGTTACAAAGTATAATCTCGGACTCTTCTACTTCTGTGACACTTTCTGCTGAATGTATGAGGTACGTACGATAAATTTTGTCGATCGCTGTACGATAATCTGCCGATCGATCATTCGACCGGACGATAGACTGATCGGCTGATCGGTCCGAAGGTCGATCTGTTGGTACGACGGTACTTCGATCAATCGATCGGTCAGTAGAGTGATCAGTCAATGTGTCGGTCTATCATTCGATCGATCGATCTGTCAATAGATTTCTCAGTAAAAACATTACATCCAAAAACAATGCTAATATATGTATTAGAACTCAACAATTTATCCAACGGTTCTCGTGGTAGAATATGTAAAATAACAATCGATCATTCATTCGACTTTCAGACAATACGGCCTATGGATGGCGGAGAGCAAACGGGAGAACACGAGGGACATAATCAACAAATATCTGGAGAAGAGCCTCGAGCTTTCCGACGCCGGAGGAGACGCGCGCACTAAAACAAAGGTTCTCTACGACATCGCTAAATTTGCAGACGAAGAATACAAACAGGTATCGACTAGAGATACATTAAACTATACTTTATTCGATCTCTTACGTCAATGAACCTCAATTTTGTATTAACCCGCCCCCATTGTACAGGTGGCGGCATATATGAAATCGGACATATTCGAGAACAAAGTGAAATGCATGAAAAGTATCAAAGACGCGGCGGCTACTCTAAAGGGAACACAAGGGTTGACTCTGTAAGACTGCCATTTATAAATTACTGGGACTAAACTTGATTGGAACTACCTACTTTTTAACATATAACATTTCAGCAAATACTTTGTCCATTTTAAAAAAAGTTCTGTTTTTTATTTTTTTTAGTGAAGAAAAAAAAGCGTGGGCTACTAATAACGCTTTCGGGGAATTGGAGGAAGCTGAAATTTGTAACACACAAGCTGAAAGGCAAACTTTTCTCGTCCTTGCGATGAGGTGACGTCATCAATCAGTTCGTAATTAAAGTGCTTTGTGTTTTAATATATGAAACGATACAATAAAAAAATTTAATGAGACTAAAGAAATTTATGTAAAAAGTTTTTGTGAAGAAAATAATTAAAAATCGCTTTATAATTCATTAACTATATTTTAAAATGAGGACATTAAGTTGATTCATGTATTGTTTCATACCCATAATGACGTCGTTGTATAAATTTGCAGATACTATTTGTTGTCGTTGAGCCAAGGCGAGGATCACGACCTGTGCATGTTCCGCGTGGTGTCGCTGTGGCTGGAGAAGGGCTTCGCGCGGCTGGCGGCGGGCGAGGCCGCGGCGCTGCTGCGGCTGCTGCGCGCCGTGCCCGCGTGGAAGGCGCTGGCCGTGCTGCCGCAGCTGGCGCCGCGGATCTCCACCGACGAAACTCCGTTCGCTGTTAATTTGAAGGCTATAATAAGTACGTATTTTTTGTCTCTTTTTTACTTAGGAATGTGGCGGAGGCGCGGCAGGTCTGTAAGGATATTTGGCACTCCGTGCTCTCTGTCTGCCCTGTATGTAAAGGACCCGGCGTGAAGATATGTATATATGTATTTTTTGTTTGTTATAACGACCGAAAATAATATTTAACAGATTCCTATTTGACTCGTATGTGTCACACATTCTCCCGATTACTTAATTATAGACTTATATACTTTTCCAACAGCTTGGAAAGACGCTTTAATTATACCGCTGTTTAAAGGTGATGATGCATCCTGTACTAAAAACTATAGGCCTATATCAATTATAAACGTATTCGCCGAGGTATTTGAAATGATACTATGCCCCATATTGATCTGGCACGTTAAGGAACTCATCGCCTCTGAACAGCATGGATTCGTTAAGCTGCGTTCTACAGCATCTAATCTCACATTTTTCGTCAACGACCTCGCTGAAACAGTTGATCAAGGTCACTCAATAGACACAATTTACTCTGATTTCAGCAAGGCATTTGACAAGGTCAATCACGATTTGCTTTTAAACAAACTCGTCCTTTGGAATTGCCGGCTAGCTTTTGCACTATTGCAAATCATATCTGACGGATAGGATGTCTAAAGTTGTAATTAGTGGTTACAAATCTAAACCTTTCAAAGCCATTTCTGGAGTACCTCAGGGTTCTCACCTGGGACCAT
>DWEI01005357.1:0-10876 GCA_018245875.1 Mysoria ambigua | reverse complement strand
ATATTATATAGATAATATAAGAAACGAAGTTGATTCATACAATAATAATTTAAAATCTTATATTAAAGATATTTTTAATAATAAAAAGGAAAAAATAAAAACAATAACAACTTCTTTGAAAAATTTAATTGTTCCATTAAGAAGAATAGAAGATAAAGATAATAATACATTTTCAGTATCTCCAATAAAGAAAAAAGAAAAAATATCAATTCAATTACCAGAAATTAAAAATGACTTTAATTTAGATCCAGTAATTTCTGAAGATCTTTATTTACAAATATTAAGTGTAATTTATGAATTTGGAAAAAGAATGGAAGAATACCCAAATATTTATCGTAATAAAAATGAAGAAACAATTAGAGATTATATTTTATTAATACTTTCTTTAAATTTTAAAGTATCTGTAATGGCTGAAGCATTTAATAGAAATGGAAAAACAGATATATTACTAAAATATAATAATAAAAATATATTTATAGCTGAATGTAAAATTTGACATGGGAAAAAACAATTTTTTTCTGCCATTAATCAATTGCAAAGTTATTTAACATGAAGAGATACAAAATCAGCATTGATTATTTTTGTGAAAGAAAAAAATATATCAGCAATTATAGAAAAAATTAATTCTACAATAATTGAACATCCACAATTTATAAAAAAATATAAATTATTAAATGATTATGATACTATTTATGAATTTTCATTTGAGCAAGATAATCAAAAGAACTTTCAATTAGCAATTTTATTTTATCATTTAGTAGATTAAAAAAATATATAATTTTTAATTATTTTAATTTGACAAACAATTTAATTGACGGTATTATGTCAGTGATTTTTAAATATATAACTATATTTTTATTTTGCCCCCCTATTTTACATTAGTTAAAAGATATTTTGGGCTACCGAGGGCTGGGGGCACGTGCACACAAAAGGTAAAAATTTTATGGTGTGATGAAATAAATTATGTAAAATAATAAAAAAACATTTTAAAATAAGGGGTTTTATTAATGGAAAGCAAAAAAAACAATAAAAAATTGGTAAAAAATAGCTTAAAAATAAATAAAAATAACCCCAAAATGAATAAAAATAAAGCAATTTTAAACGAAAATGAACTAAATTTAAAAGGTGAAAAAGAAATAAATAATCTTTTTAAAGATTATAAAAAAATATTAATTAATGATAATGTTGATTTAGATAAGTCAAAAATTAATTTCCTTAAAACATTTTGTAAAATTGAATGATTAATTTATGATATGGACAAAAAAATTCGTCAATTAGATAATTATTATATTGATGTTGAAAATATTCGCGGTAATAAAAAACAAGAAAAAAATCCAATTTTGCCAGAATATAATGCAATGTTAAAAAATTATAAAAGTCACTATATAATTATTGAAAAATGAATAAGAGAAAGCATTGAAAAAAATGAAGTATCGCCTATATTACAAACAAACAATAATCTATTAGATGAAATTCTACAATTAGAAGAAAAATAATTTATGATGGAAAAAATGATAAATAACAAAACTAATTTAGAATTATATAATGATTGAATTAAAAAAAATGAAGATATTGTTTGTTTAAAAATTAAAAAGATAGTATCTAATTTAGTTAATGAATTAAAAAATAATAAAAGGTTTTATTTTAATAAAAAACAAGCAAGTGGTGCAATAATTTTTATAGAAAAATTTTGTCATCTTTCAACCGGTGAATATGCAGGGCAAAATTTTAAATTAGAATTATGACAAAAAGCATTTATAGAAGCATTATTTGGTTTTTATGAAAAAGAAACTAATATTCGTAGATTTAAAGAAACATTATTAGTTGTTGGTAGAGGGAATGGTAAATCAACCTTAGCATCTGCTATTGCTTTAAAATGTTTGTTATTAGATAACGAAAAAAGAGCAAGTATATATACAGTTGCAACAAAAAAAGAGCAAGCAAAAATAATTTTCGATGAAGTTAAAAGTATGATTAGACAAGAAGAATGATTAAATAGTAAATTAAAAATAACAAGGGATAAAATAGAATTTTTAAGAGATTGGTCACATTTTCAACCATTAGCATCAGAAGATAAAACATTAGATGGTTTAAATCCGTATGTAGTAATTTTAGATGAATTGGCTGCTATGAAAAAAAGAGACTTATATGATGTTATTAAATCAGCAACATCAAAAAGAAAAAATACATTAATTCTTTTAATAACAACAAGCGGAAGTACTCGTGAAAGTATTTATGATGAAAGATATGAATATTCTGAAAAAGTATTAAATAATATTTATCAAAACGATAATTTTTTACCTTGAATATATGAATTAGATAATTTTAATGAATGAAAAAAATTTAAAAATCTATATAAAGCAAATCCCAATCTTGGTATTTCTAAAAATATTGAAAAGTTAAAAGAAGAATGAGAAACAGCAATTAACCAACCATTACAACAACCTAGTTTTTTAACTCGTCATTGTAATATTGCTTCTCTGCAAGAAACTTCATTATTTAATTTTGGATCTTTACAAGAAAAAAATAATAAAAATGTTAATTTAGAAGATTATTTAAAAAATAAATATTGCACTGTTGGTATTGATTTATCACAAACAATGGACTTAACTGCTGTTGTAATTTTAATACCCGAAAAAAATGGTGAGTTTTTTATTTTGCCACATTTTTTTATTCCCCAAGAAAGAGCATATGAAAATGAAAAAGAAGACAAAGTTTTATATTCTGTTTGAGAAAAACAAGGATACATAACTTTTACAATTGGTTCCGCTGTAAATAGAGATGAAATAATTGATTATATTATTGAAACTATTAAAAAATATAATTTAATTTGTGTAAAAATTGGATATGATAGATATTATGCAGATTATATAAAAGAAAAATTGGAACAAAATGGTTTTTCTAATAGAACAGAAATTGTCACAAATGGTATATATACAATATCACCATTAATAAAATCGATTGCCCCATTATTTTATGATGATAAAATTATTTATAATAATCACCCTATTTTTAAATGAAATTTAGATAACACAAAACTTATAACAGATAGTAAAGAAAATGTTATGCCAATTAAAAAAAGTTCACGCAAAAGAATTGATGGTTTTATGGCATTATTATTTGCTTATAAAATGTATATAAATAATGAACAACATTTTAAAATTTATCAAACAGATATAGGAAAAAATTTTAATGATTAATTAATTTTAAAGTACAATTTTTTATAAAAACTTGTACTTTTTTAAATAATGATGGTATCATCGTGACAACTTAAATTAATTTATTTAAGTAAGGAGGGTAATAAAATTGCTCTGTGATTTAAGAAAAAACAAAAAACAATAAATAATAATTTATCCAAAAAACAAAATTTTATGTATATTAATCATGACTTTAAAACTTTTTTATCAAATTTTACTAATAATTATGAAATTGATGTTGTTAAAAGCACAATTAATAGAATAGCGAGTGATATTGCCCAGTTAAAAGCAATACCGCAATGTGTCGAAAAAGAAAATATTAAAACTACAAATAAATATAATTTAAAATATTTATTAAATGTTAGACCAAATTTAGGGATGAGTGCTTATGATTTTTATTATAAAATAACAACTAATTTGTTTTTACAAGGAAATACTTTTATTTATATTCAATGAGAAAATGATAAAATTAATTCTTTAATTCCTATTGAATATGATTTTTTAGAAATTTTATTTGATAAAAATAATCAATATTTTATAAAATTTTATTTAAATAATATAAATTTAGTATTGCCATATGATGATTTAATACATTTACGAAAATTTTATAATAAAGGATTATTCGGAGAAATTCCAAATAAATCATTAGAATATTCAACAAAATTACTAGAAGAGATGATTAATTCTTCAATTAATAATTTAAAACAATCAGGTAATTTAAAAGGTATATTAAAAGTTAATAATATAGTTGCCCCAGAACAATTACAAGAAAAATTAAAAGAATTTGTAGATAATAATTTACAAAATAAATATCGCGGTTTTGCAATTTTAGATAATGGTCTAGATTTTCAAGAAGTAGATTGTAATATTTCTAACTTAAATAAAGAACAAATGGAACAATATCGAAATAATATTTATAACTTTTATAATGTTGCTTCTGAAATTGTTAATGGAAAATATAGTCCAGAGCAATATCAAGGTTATGTTAGTTCTGTTATTCAACCATTATTAACACAATGAGAACAAGAATTTAGTTTTAAAATTTTCAGCAAAAAAGAATTAGAATTAGGAAACTATATATCATTTTCAGCAAAACGAGTACTATTGGGAAATTTACAAGATAAAACAGCATATTACGCAAAAATGTTAGAACATAGTGTTTTATCACCGAATGAAGTTAGAAATCAAGAGGGATATGAAATTGTTGAGGGATTAGATATTTATGGAATGACAAAAAATTCTGATTGGCAAGAAAGAGAGCAACTTAAAAATAAAAATATAGGAGATAAAAGTGAACAAAACAATTAATAACGAGATTAATAAAAAAATTAATTTTAAAGTAAAAAATATTATACAAACAAATGATGATGGCATTAAAGAAATAATCGGAATTGCTAATAAATATAATGTTATTGATTATCACGGTGACATTACTGATGAAAATAGTTTTATTGAAACTATAAAAAATACACCAGCAGTTCCATTATTATGGGGTCATGAACATAAAAATCCAATTGGAATAGCATACTTAGAAAGTAAAAAAGATGGATTATGAGCTAAAATGCAAATTAATACAAATATTACGGTTGGAAAAGAAGCATATGAAATTTCAAAACAAATGCAAAAAAGCAATCGACCGATGCAATTAAGCATAGGTTATACAACAATAGAAACAGAAGATAAAGAAATTAAAGGAAATATTGTTAGATACTTAAAACAAGTTGAAGTAAACGAAGTTTCATTAGTTCCATTGGGTGCAAATCCCAAAAGTGAAGTGCAAGAAATTAAAAGTAAAAATACTAATAATTTTAATATTTTACAAAAAGAAATATTAAATCTAGAAATAGAAGAAATTTTACAAGGAGATAAAAGCAAAAAAATGACAAAAAATTTAAATGATAAATTAAAAGAATTGAGAAATCAAAAAATAACAAAAAAAGAAGAATTAAACCTTTTAAAAAAAGGTATTGAAACAAAAGCGGATGTATCTGATGAAGATGTAAAAAAAGTTAAAGAACTTGTTAAAGAAATTAATGAAATTACATCAGAATTCAATCGTTTAGAAATGATTAAAAATGAAATTGAACAAGAAGTTATTGAAGATAATCAAACAGAACAACCAGAAAAATCTCGTATTATTGAAAACTTTTATAATTACAATAATTATGAAAATAAAAGTATTTTACAAAATACTGATGATGTTTTAAAATCAAAAGAATATAAAAATGCTTGATTAAAAAAATTGCAACACAAAAAATTAACAAATCAAGAAATTAAGTTTTTACAAATTGGCACAAATTCAAGTGGAAACCAAGATGCCTCACCGTTAGTGCCTACAACAATATGAGAAAATATTATTACAAAATTACAAGGTACATCTGATTTAATTAAAAATGTATCAGTTTCAAATATTGATGGTTTTTTAAAATTTGCTATTAAAAAAGATGAGAATGTTGGCGGAAAATGAAGCAAAGAAGGCGAAAAATTAACTGGAAAACTTGATTTTGAATCAATCCAATTAAATGGATATAGATGAGGAACAATGATAACTATTTCAGAAAGTGCAGAAGCAATGACAATAGAAAATTTTGAAAAGTTTATTATTGATAGTTTAGCAATAGAAGTACAAAATGCTATTGAATATGCTATTGCTAAAGGACAAGGATCCGCAAAACTTGAACCACAAGGAATAATTACTAATACTAATATTCTTAAACATAAATTAGCAACAACTGAAAAAAATATTTCTTATGATACAATTCAAAAAATTATTTCTTTACTTCCAACTGGTTATCATAATAATGCTAAGTTTATTATGAATAAATCTACTTTCTTTACACAAATTCAAGCAATTAAAGATAAAAATGATAGACCAATTTGAAACCACACAAAAAGTGATGAAACATTAAAATACAATATTTTTGGTTATGATGTTATTTTATGCGATGAATATCCAGAATATTCAGAAACAGAAAAATCAACATTTGTAACATTTGGGGATTTAAGTCAATATAAATGAAACTTTCAAAAACAATTAAACATTACTAAATCAACAGACTTCTTATTTGATCAAGATTTAATCGCATACAAAGCAACATTCATTGCCGATGGAAATACTGTCGCAAAAGGAGCATTTGTTAATGTAGTAAGAGAATAAAAAGGAGTTAAATTATTATGCCAGTAGAAACAACAACAGAATTTTTAAATTATATTAAATTATTATTGAGATTAGAAGAAAATGATAAAAGTTTTGATAAAGAACTTAAAACATTAATTTTATCGGCAAAAGAAATTTTATTAACTGCTGGCATTCCTATAATTGTTATTAATTCTGATAAAGATGAACAAATAAAAGATATCATAGGTATTTATTGTAAACATAATTTTGGTCGAGAAATTAATGAATTACCAGATTTATTTTATTGGCATATTAGACAATTAAAATTTAAAAATTGAGCAAAATGAATAAAAGAAAATTTAATGACAAAATAATATTAATTTTTAAGCAAACTATTAAAGATGAAATTAATCGCCCAATTTTAAAAGAAAAATACCGAAAAAATATTTTTGGAGAAATATTATCTACACATATTAATGATTATTTTATTGCTAACCAACAAACATTAAAAATGGAACATAAAATTATTATTTATAAACACAATTTTAATAACGAAAATTATGTTGAAATAAATTTATTTGGAACTAATAAAGAATTTTTTATTAAAAGAATATATGATCCTAAAAATGATTACTTAGAATTATTTTTAACAGATAATATTGGAGAATAAAAAAATGAAGAAAAAATTTAATTCTTTAAAAGATATAACATCAGAAATGGTTTCATCTATTCAACAATATACATTTGATATTCAAAATAAAATAAAAAATGAAGTTATTAATACTGGAAATAAAATTTTAGCAGAAATAAAAGAAAAAGTTCTGATTAGTAAAAACAATAAAAATCATTTACGAAATTATTTTATTTTAGAAATTAAAGAAAATGAAGATGAAATAATTGCTTACATAAGAGCAAAGAAAAAATATCAAATAGTTCACTTAATTGAATTTGGTGTAAGACATTATTGGTCTGGAACACAAATTATAGCACGCCCGTTTATACGACCCGCATATAACAACAATATTAATGAGTTTATAGAAAATATAAAAAATATTATTAAAAATGGGGTTTAAAATTAAATGAATTATTCAATACAAAAAAATTTAAAATTAATAAACGGATTAATTTCTAAAAATTATTTTAAAATACCTATTTTTTATAATTTTGGTAAAATAGATGATAATAATTTATCAAATTACATTACATACTATGATATTACTGATCAAAGTATTTTATACGCAGATAATATTTCATATGTGAAAAAACAAGTAATTCAAATATCAATTTTTACACAAGAAAGAAATTTTTTATTAGAAGAAGAATTAGAACAAATATTAGAAAATAATAAAATCATTTTCAAAAAAATACAAAATTATTATTTAAATAGTGAAAAAATTTATATAACAATATATGAAGTTTATTTAATTAATACAAGAAATTAATTAAAAGGAGAAAAAATATGAACAAAGATAATTTAATTGAGTTTGGACTTTCAAATGTTCATTATGCAATTATTAAAACAATAGATAATAAAATCAGTTATGAAACACCAAAAGCAATTAAAGGTGCTACCAGTTTAGCGTTAAATATTGCTGAAAATACAACTACTATTTATGCTGATAATATTCCCTATTATATTGCTCATTCTAATCAAGGTTATACTGGAACATTAACTATTATTAAACCAAGTGATACATTTTTAGAAGAAATTTTTGGATTAATAAAAGATAAAAATAATATTAGATTTGAAAAATCAAATATTCAACCAAAAGAAATGGCATTGGGTTTTGAAATTGATGGTGACACCGAAAAACGAAGAATATGACTTTATCGAGTTAATTTAAAAAGGTCTAATGAAACACACAATACAAAAAATGAAAATGTTGAAGCAGATACTTATTCATTTGAATTTAATGCCCTGCCCAGAGCAGAAGATAATATTATTAAAAGTTATATTAGTGAAAATACTAATAAAAATATTTTTAATAGTTGATTTAATGAAGTATATAAAGAAAATAGTGAAATACATTCTGAAATAATTAAAATTAATATTAGTAAAATTAATAAAATAGAGAAACCAATCATTCATGTTACAAATGCAGCAAGTACAACACCAGAAGAATTAAAACCACAATTTAAAACTGTTGTTTTAAAAGCAGTAAAAGCAGTAAATAGTTCTTTAACCGAGAGTGATTTTGATTACTTTATTGAAAGTAAAGGTGAAGACTGACCAATTAATATTACAAATGATAAAACTGTAGAAGTTCAAATTGAAGGTAAAAACAACGCTATTGGTCAAACAAATCCGATTGATGTTGTAATTAAAAATTCTTAAAAAATATTTAAGAATTTAAAGGAGTTAAATATGAACAAAAAAATTAAAGTTGGGAATGTTGATATAAATATTAATACAAGTGCTTATTTTTTAGTAATTTATGAACAATTAACTGGTAGTGATTTAATTACTGATTTTGAAAAAATGAAGAATGAAAAATTTTCATATAAACAATTATTAGATATGTTGTTTTCTTTTGCATATAATTATGATAATAATTTAGATTATAAAGAATTTTTCCAAAGTATCCCATTATCAGAAATTATGAATGAAGCATTTGTAACAAAATTAAATAATTTAATAGCAGAGGTATTTATTTCAAATAATAATATTAATGAAAAAAAGTAGTTAATCAAAATTTAAATAAAAATTGAACTCATACTTTTATTTGTTTAATTAAAGAATGTGGTTATTTAGTTAGTGATTTAAAATTATTTACCTTAAAATAATTTTTAAATATTATCGCTTTACATTCAGAAAGATATCAAGATGTTAATAATTTTTCTAAAAAACCAACACAAGAAAAAATAAATAAAATATTTTTTGGAGGTTAAAATTTAATGGCAGAACAAATCAAAGGAATGCATCTTGAAATTAGTACAAATTTATCAAATATAAATACAGAAGTCAAAAAATTAGCCGATACTGTTAATCTTTCAAATCGAAAACTTGCTAATCTTGATGCTAATTTAAAATTTAAAAATGGCAAAGAACTTGATAATTTAAGAAATAAAATTGTTGAATATAACAAAAATATTGAAAATACAGTAAAACAAAAACAGCAATTAATTAATAAAATAAATGAATTACAAAAAAATCAAAAAGAATATTTAAATCAAATTAAAAAAACTGAAATAGCAATTAAAAATGCAACAGATGAAAAACAAATTAAAAAATTAAATGTTGAATTATCTCAATTACAAAAAAAATTTAATGCAATACCAAGGGAAATTGAATTTACAAATTTAACTATTGATAGAATTGATCGTAATATAATTAAGTTTAATAGCGACTTAAAAGAAACTAACAAACAATTATCTAAAATAAGTGGCGATAAATTTATTAAATTTGGAAACAAATTATCAGATATAGGTAAAAAATTAAGTGCTTATATTACAATACCGTTAATTGGTATTAAGGCTATTTTAGGAAAAATAACAAAAGATACAATTTTATTTGGTGAAGAATTAAATAAAACAGCACAAAAAATTAATATTTCAACTGATAATTTACAAAAATTTATATTTATTGCTAAAAAGATTGGTTTAGAAACTGAAAATATTGAAATTTTATTTCAAAAACTAAATAAAACAACCTATGAATTGTCACAAAGCATTATTAATGAAAGTACTGATGCATTTCAACAATTAGGAATTAATATTAAAAATACTAGTGGGGAATTAAAAAATACTGAAACTATTTTTTTAGAAACAAAAAATGCCCTATCTAAAATAACAAATGAAACAGAAAAAAATAACTTCATTTTTAAAATTTTTGGTTATGAATTAGGTAGTAAAATTGCTCCGTTATTATTAAAAAGTAATGAGGAAATAAAAAATTTAACTAATAATTTTGAAAATTTAACATTAATTTCAAATGAAAATATTAAAAAATCGACAGAATTAAGTAATAAATGAAGTGAATTAACACAAAAACTATCAATAATAAAAATGGAATTAGCAATAGGTTTATTCCCTATTTTTGAAAAGTTTGTTAATTTTATCGATAGTAATTTAATACTTTCAATTAAAAAAATAACTGATACTTTTAATTCATTAAGTGTTAGTCAAAAAGAATTAATATTTAAAATTTTAGGTATATTAACAGTTATGGGACCCGCTGTATTAATATTCGGAAAATTAGTATCTATTGGAGGTTTATTAATAAATACCATTAATTTATTAAAAACAGCCTTTTTAGGGTTATCATCTTCAATGGGAGCAATCGGAATAGGAATAAGTATTATTGGTGCTTTATTAGTACCTTTATTAGCCCAAAATGAAGAATTTAAAGAATTATTAAAAGAATTAGGAAATATTTGTAAACAATTATTAATTCCAGTTATTGAATTACTTAAAAATTTATTTCAAGCATTAATGCCAATTTTAAAACCAATTTTTACATTATTTAATGGATTAGCATCTATTTTTGTTAAGATTAGAAAAGCAATTATAACTTTTTTAATACCTCCATTTAATTTTTTAATTAAAATTTTAAATAGTATTA
>DWEI01005356.1:0-10876 GCA_018245875.1 Mysoria ambigua | reverse complement strand
ATCGAGCATCGTGGCACGCTCTGGGGGAGGCCTATGTTCAGCAGTGGACAGCTATAGGCTGATGATGATGATGATGTAATGACGCATATGTATATAACGTTGACCTAAAATTAGGTAACAAACGTGGGCTTAGTGTCTAGTCGCATTCTTTATCAATCAACTCGGGATATACTTTTGATTTATTGAATAACTGTCGTAATACGTAAACGTGATAAAAGTTTATTTCATTCACGTGACTAAATTTTTTTTCATGTACGCTCATACCATCCCCAAGTGATCCGTGACTTTGGCGAATTAATTTTAGACCAACGAATCCATGAACAAAGCGAATGACAAATAAAACGCAGCAACTTACAAATGAGAGAGCGACATGTCTAATTAAAACATTCATCAAAACCATATTTTTCACTGAAAAATGAATGAGTCAGAACGGTCAAAGATGAATTACGAATAGCTAAGGGAGGCTTAATTAAAATCGGAGAAAAATAAATTGAGGCTATGGGAGGAAATTAAACGTAATGCTTGGATCAGAAGACGTTAAAACAAACAACATAAACGTATCTTCACACCTTTTATCCCCGAAGAGGTAGGCAGAAGGACACTGTCACGTTTCACCGCTTACATTTATGTCCCATTATGGAATAGGTGGTGAGGCTATTGCCATGCACCGGACACATATCCAGACTCCAAATCACTACTAGAAAATCTAAATTAAAAAAAATTGTAGTGTTCAAACCGGGAATGGAACTCGGGACCTCCCGAGCGGCATTTGCGTTTGCGACGAACGCGACCAACGGGGCAGTCTAAAAACAATACAAATGCGAGTATGTGGCAGAATATAGCAAGACATGAAAATGAAACTTAAAAAGTGACAAGATAAAGATTTCTAGTAAACGTATACTTCAGCCAAGGACGCTTGTCCCGAGAGTGACAGACAATACAAACTCATTCTCATTTTTCAATCAGATGTTGTCAGAGATAGAAAATGCGAAATAGCCATAGCAATATGTAGTTGAACGAAGTATATACTCTTGTTGTTGATAATATAAGCGTTGCGTACTGACATTTAAGCGATGTGACTTGCATTTTGTCCGATAATAATATAATAGTAATAAGTAACTAAAACAATTTATTATTTTATTACGTAGGTAAAGCGCTTACTCATACGATACGTATTGTGTATGCACCAATGGTGTTAGAATAACAATCGAAGGAGTATAATTATTTTTGAATTAATTAATAATTTAAATGTATCAAAAATATATTTTGCATATATTATACATCCAAAATAAACGATTACTTTTTAACTGAGATTTAAAAATTCGAACTTACTCAATGTCGAAGGTAAATGAATACAATGTATTCGTTTGTTCACGATATACGTTTTATGTATATACCTATGTGCGCTGTTTCTTTGTGAAAGTGATGTACATGCTTGGGACCAGCCAAAAGTTACCCACGGAAAAAAGAAAAACAAGAAGAAAAAACAAGAAGACTTAATTGGAAAATCTGATAACACGAATATTTAAGATATTCGAAACATTTTTCAAACGTTTGACTTCCTTTAATTTACGTCTCTCAAGAAGTATTGAAGGTTATAAGAAATTTAAAAGTTTTTTGTAAATATTACAAGTACTCAAATCTCAAGGCTCGACTTATGAAATTCCTAACTTTCAATTTAAAAATAAAAGTATGTCCGTAGCAATTAGCGATTTTATGGAATGTACGATGTACATTTATTTTTATTATTATCGTCGTCACTTTCTTCATAAGCATAGCGCCTTAGCAATTTATACATAAATAGTGTGATTATTCTCATTTACAACGGGAGTAAAATGGCATTCATAAACGACATATAGGTACTAAGTCTGCTAATTAAATAACACAATAAAAATATAACGAATTCTATCCCCCATCGTATAGTGAGACGTATAACGTAACAGGTGAAATATGAGTGTATTATTCTCCTGTGATTTATTGTCTTAATTATTTTAGAGAACTTTACTCGTCTAAAAAATGTCGGTTAATCTTCATTTTAAAACTCCGAAATAATAGTTTGTACTCAACGCTACCCTTTTTATATTTTCCTTGTAAATACCCATAGGCTTAACATCTTCTAATCTTCAGCTAGCTTAGGCTTAACATCTTCTAATCTTCAGCTTCAGCTTCTAAATACCCATAGGCTTAACATCTTCTAATCTTCTTCTAATCTGATCGCGCTACATACATTTGATCGAGGATAGACATTTCACAAAACATAAACTTAGTATCACACCTGTAAGCCCCGATGAGGTAGGCAGATGATTGAGGTACACTCCCTCGTAATACCAATTAAGCCTACGTCCGACTATGAAACTGGTGGTGGTGAGTTCATTTCCATGCACCGGGTATATTTGAAGATTTCGAGCAACTACTAGATAATCTAAGTTAGAAAATTCCAGTAGTGCCCGATAAGGGATTTGAACCCAGGAACTCTTGATCAGCAGTCGCGCTTGAAACAAACACGACTACCGAGGCAGTCAAACAGAAGAGAAACTCCAAGTTTTTTGTACCTGTTACCAATGTCAAATCGTTTATGACTCCTGTGCCAAGCTCATTGATCTAGTAACAGTAAGTAAAGTAACAGAAGACGACAGTTTGGAAGAAGGAACTCCTGTAACATTGAGATGTTCATATATTCAATTCGTATAAGCGGCGATTTTTTCTGCAAAGGCGAAACTCGCAAGCGCACGGAAATACGCATGGATGTTACATTCCCGTTTTGTTTCAGAAATAAAATTGTCAAGCCGACGCGGAACGTAGGGCGTTCCAAATCAAATCAATTTGAATCAAGACGAACTCGCGAGCGAATAAAATTCAATTTCTCCACTTTAAAAGAATTGCTCGATGCTTCCGATGTTAGGATGAATGTTTTACGTGTTACGCATCCCTTTGGAGAATTTTATTATTATTGGACAATACATTATTTCTTGAAAACATCGCTTTGCTCTACCGCTCACACTGTTTCCAGTTTAATGACCGGTCTTCCTGTTGAATTATTAAAATTTTTGTTTTGTGATTAAATTTTTTGGTGATCCAAGTATCAAGATTATTCACAAACTTCAGATGCCAAACATCAATTGTAACGGTTGAAGGGGTTGCATCCAACTGAGGAATCCGATAACGTCATGTCAAAGGCTGAAGGTATGATAGGCATTTTGTAATTGCAATCCGGATACACTTGGGGCTTGGTAAAATTACAATTCGAATATTTTTGCATTTAATATTAAAGTAACTCGTTTCAATATTACTCATTTTACACTGTCACGCCAAGTCCTTTATAGAGTAGGCAGAGATAACAAACTGGCGAATATTTTTAATCCCTACCGAGCTGATGAGCTTCTACTACAATGGAAACTCTCATCATATATGTATATATGCTGCTTTCAGACATTGAATACTCCATCATCTTGTATCTGCCCTATTTTGTCCAGATAAGTAAGTCTTGGTCTCGAAACAGAAATGAATAATATTGATAAAATGTTTATATTTCCGTTTTCCGAGAACATTGAGTGAGAACACTAATATTAAAGTGTTCATGTTTACGTCTTCACAATGTTATGAGTATAAATAAGGTTAGCAATTAACTGTACGATCACGACGCTAATGACCCTTAGGGCTATGATCCATTTATATGATCAAAATTGTTGCTAGTTGAAACTTCAATAATATTTATGGTTGTATGAATTCTTCTCTAAATTTGTAGGAATCATTTAACATTATGATCTATCCGAGATCTCGCACAGTTCATCGTCAATCGTAGCGAGGATTCGATGGACATGCCGCTCCAATCTTGAAACGTTTCAGAACTTATCCGACTGCCGAATAAAAATGAGAGAGTCGAGCTGGCAGCTTAACCATCCAGCGGCGCTTGCTCACTTGCGTGCTATTTCCTTGATGCTTACATAAATACTTACAAACCGCAGTGGTCGCGTGGGATGCCATTAAAAAACTTGTGTAACAGTCGCCATTGTCATAAAAGCCAGATGTTTTTAATCAGCAAGTGTTTCTCCGCACTGCACTTTGTTTTAGAGCGCAAAGCGAGGGAAAACTAAAAAAAAAAGAAAAAAAAAGAAAAAATCACAGCACTAGTATACGGTGTAGCGAGCCGAGGCGGACATTAAGTGAGATTAATAGACCCACGCCGGTCACCTAACATTGTGACCAGGCGCCTCGATTTATCTAGGACATTCCGGTTTTTAGTTTAACCACCATAAAAAACTTAACACACGATACGCATGTTGAGTGCAATAACCGTTGGTTAAAGTAGGTCAGTCTCGACTTGAGTTCGTGCTTTACACATTTTATAAGCAGTGAACATCGGCTGCCTCGTTTTCTAGTGGTTCAAAAAGGGCATTGGCAGTGTTCTAGCGGATTTTTCATACTTGGAATTACTTGTAGTAGTTACATTTGGATTTATGCTCGGGTTTTGGCAATGAGCTCATCACCAAGTCTATGTTGTGGTGTAATAGGTGCATCGTGGAAGTGTACTATACTTCACCATGTACGCCGTCGGGAATATCAGCCGTGAAGGAAAAATAAAAGGGATGCGCTGGTTTTTTGCGACTTTTATATATTCAGTAAACAAGTAAATACATACACTTGCACACATATATATCACACATACATATTATACATACGTAGCACACATACATAGCACACATGCATAACACACATACATACACAAGTTGCAGGCGGAAATTGTATCTACTCTGTAAAGAGTGTCGGAATTGAATGTTTAAATAATTGCTTTTGTTATATGTTCTTGAATACTTAGTTATCTATATGCCTCTTGGACATTTATGGCGTTGATATGTTAGGCGAGGGTTATGAGGTAGCATTAATTTGTCTAAGCTTACACTGCACAAGACCTATTAGAAATTCTCATAGTGGCTCGAAGTCTGGATTTGTAACCGGAGTGTGGCAATAGTCACACCCATTATCTCTCAATGGACGAAGAATTTAACAGAGCATGGGACAGGGGTACTTTAATCTCCCTACCGTTTGAGGAATACAGATTAATAAGCAAGATTTAATATATTAGGCAGTTGTTCAATGGCGAAATATAACGACGTATATTTCCGCCGTAAAGCAGTAGCGCTTAGGTAAACGTGAGGATAAAACATATTTAAACACGTGACAGTTAATCAGTAAAACAATCAGAAGCACAATGTCACGTTAAATCTCTATAACCTTGCTTTACTTTTGTAATTATAGAGATATTTGGAACTCCGTGATTTCTGCCTATCTCTGATAGTATCTATCGTGTAAGTATATCATGTAAGTATATTAGGTAACTGCACGCCTGTAATCCCCGAAGAGGTACGCAGAGCAATGCAGAATTATCCCACGTTTTACCAGTTACAATTACGTCCCACTATGGAATAGGTGGTGAGATATTACAATGTTAATAACCCGTTACGTCCTATAATTTATCTCATAGTGCATGGTGGCACTGGTCCTGGCTGTTTTGCTTTCTAGTCGAGGTGAAGAGTGATAGGTCTTCATGAATTTCCATTTACACGCTCTGGAACCGTTGTGCTCTTAAAAATAAAAGATTTATAGACGGAGGCAGCATTAATGATAACGGCAGACCATGTATCTGTCAAGTGGCTTCAACATATCCATAAATATTCCTAGCGATATTCTTAAGATCATTATATAATCAACATCAGCCTATTTCCCTCAGTAGCAAGCCATTGAAATTGGTTTTTTTAGCTCTTCGTATCCTACCACGTCAGTGGTTTTCAGTACCTTTGTATATTCAGTATCAACTAAGTGGAGAAGTCGACTCTACACGACATCTTGCCAATGGTTATCGGTTCTACGGCGGATGTGATCAGACTTCTATTATTTAATAATCCCGTTATATAATACACTCTAACACTACTCTAATACTCTATAAAAGACGTTTGGCACGATTTTCTACAATACCCGTGATTGTTATAAATTAGCAGCCAGAGATACGCAATTCAATATTTAGTCTCAACTATGACTAAGATCGAATCTCGACTGATATACAGAAATGTCTCGTTGGTCGTATTGGTTACAAATTCGTCTGTTAATCGACATGTCCTGGGTTCAAATGCCGGGTTGACTGTGGATAGATATGTGACCGGTGAATGGCAATAGGCTCACTATATATTCCATAGTGGGACGTCCACGTAGCTGGTAGAACGTGGGAGTGTATTATACTCCTCTGCATACGATTGAGGGATTGCATGCGTGATATGCTAGGCCACCCGCGACCCATATTACAAATAGCTTAAGAAAACTCCCATGAACACTGCGCAGCTGCTACCGTACGTATTTTGTCTAACCGTATCAATTTATAATCTCCCCTTCTAAACACGTATACGTATCGTGCGAGTATTACGAGTTGATTCCGCGACATCACGATGTGATGTATCGGAGACGCGTGCCGGTGCGCGCCGGGGTCGTGTCGCCGTACCGAACGTCACGTCGATCGTTTAGTGAATCTGCGAGCTGTTCCCTCTGTCTCGCGAAATGTTTGGAGATTTTCCTTGGCTAGTTCTGAGTGTTTCATGTGGAGTACATTGTTTTTTGTACGATTTTTGTTGCTTTATTGTTCATCATTTCCTTCCTGGTTTAAATATCGGACACTCATTATGAAAATACATAGTTAAGGCCCTAGTAATGTATTTTTGTATTGCGCATTGCATTCAGACACTTATGAGGCATTAAATACACGTATAGAATATTCTTAGTAAATGCTACTTTGTTATGTAAATGCAAAACTGTCACGTATGAAATATTCTTTTCTATATGTTACGTAATAAAATATTGTAGAATTAACGTGTCCATTTGTAATGAATATATAAATACAAATATTATATACACTCATGTATACAAATGATACTTTTGCTAGAGGGATTGCCCTAAATATTTTATATTGTCATTTGAATTCTATAATACATTAGATTTTAAATATCATTTTATATGTCATTCATAATTTATATAATATATAATTCTTGCGTAAGTTGTTAGTAAAATTCTTTCTAAGATTAACTTATTACATTCAGTATGCGAGATTATAAAAATAAACGAACTTTGTGAAAATATTTATAGTATACAATATTGGAACCGTAGAAAAGCAAACGTTTAAATTTCAAGTTCTAGAATTTTCTATCCGTACTTCATTTTATTACACACGAATAGAAAATTCTAGAACTATACAAAGTATATCATAAACTATACGCCACTCTTGATCGGTAACCATTTAGAGGCCAGCTATAGAGCCATTTATTTATAAGTCCATTCCGTGACGCCGACGTGAAAATAAATCGAACTCGCGTGACACGCCTTGGACGGGGTGGTGTGTGCCGGTTTACGAATATCCATACTGGGGCTATAATTGTTGCTCCGTTTGTTTGTTTGTCACGCTTTGACCTCAGAACCGCTGAATCGTGTTTGTTAAAATTCTGTAAGGATATAGGATGAACAAAGAGAAATTATATAGGTGAGTTTTTCTTAGATTGTTGCAGATAATTTTGTTTATCGTTTTCAGCTGTACAGTGCTATTAACCTATTCTATGAAACTTTTGAATCAATATTAAGCAGTCTAAAATAGGAGAATTCTTTTACGAGCGTTTTCATGTCACATGCTGACCAGTCGGTCCTACTGACTGTCGGTTGTTAACAACACTTGAACTTCCTTAAGCGCCTTAGAGACCCATTAAAAATTTATTACAAAGTTTAATTACCTACGCACAGCTCCTTTAATCCACACTGGACCAGCGTGGTGTAAAGACTCGTGCCTAATAATAAGTCATAAGGGTTAAAGTTAGCCAATATATTTAAAAAAGAGGAGAGGCTAAATAATATTTAATTTGATTTCCGAAATGAAGACGCGTGTGACAACTTTTAGTATTGTTTGTTGAAGCCAAAGCTTTACCATTACAAACTGTTAGATCTTTAATTGAATCATTGGTTAGTTTATTAGTCGCTTTAACGTCAATGTCCCAATTTCCCTACCTCGTCCCTAATAGTTCTCGACCGAGTTGACGTCAATTTTCACATGCGAATGTAAGTTGTTTTACGACCGACCGCCTGTCAAAACTTCCTTATGAGTTAGAACACTTCACTAATAATAATCACATGAAAATTAGTTTATTAAGACTCGTAAAAGATGTTCCGATTTTTCATATTTCATACGTTTGGTCTGTTAGTGTTCTGTAACAAAATATACATAACCAAATTTGTATTTCTTAGTCTTAAATTTTTTATCTAAATTTTCGCCATTAACGAAAACGTTAGAACGGTTATCAAGTATTAGTGTTTATCCGATGTGCGGCAATTGACTCACCAACTATTCCATAGTGGCACGTAAAAGTAACTGGTGTAGCTTGGGAGTTTTTTACATACCTCTACTTGCCACTTCGGAGTATATCGGCGTATATGTGTTGATTTACGAACGGTTACCTCACAATCCACTGAAACAATACAGTTGAATATTCTCCAAATTTACAGTAAATACGCGAAATACCTTGCCTAGAAATGGGATGTAAAATTAGTAGCACGAAGCTTATTCACAAATGTCCTCACGAAGAAAATCCTTCGGACACATTCAACCGCTTCGGGTTAGTTGTTAAGAATTATATTTCAATTTGTAATCATTTACTAATCGCCGAAAGCCTCGAATAGAGCAATATGAGGCAATTCCGTGACGGCACGCATAACACCGACGCGGGCATAAATTGTCCGTGCGTGATGCGTTCGAGTGCCGGGTGGCCGTGCGTTACACCGAAAATACGCCTGTGATAATTCTAGGGACACGTATGTATATAATAATAGATGGATGGATAGAAAATTGTTTATTACTTACCCTATGATATAATATATTATGTAAATACAATATTAATGTAAATAATAGGTGGCCGTATCGTTTAAAAGTGATTTGTACCAGATAAAGTGTGCCACAGAAGATATCATGAAGGAAGAATAACGGTATCCCAGGACACTGCCATCTGATCTAAGACCAGGAAACGTCTAGTTTTCATATAAATGTGTTTGATAATCTACGTTACTTAGATATGAATATGTATTTATTTACATTATTTTACATCGTCCGAAATGCTAGTCTTAAATGTTCGTGAGTTTTTATAAAACAAGACGAAATTTGCTGTTTCATTCTCTCTCTTTTTCTTATCGGTACCAAAAACGCTCGATTGAAAAGAGGAAAATAAACATCAATTTGTAACACGCACGACTAAATACAATTAGGGACGTATGCGTCAGTGGGATCGAGTGATTGTAGCATTGAATTCTATTAGAAAACACTTTTCATAGTGAAGTATTTGATTATGAAAAATGTGCTCAAAATATTGCAACAAACAAAAATCTTTTTTAACCATTTTCAAACCCTAGCATTTCCAGATTAGGCAAGCTAAAATGTAACCCACTGATTGAGCCAAAACACACCTAGCACTCATATTTTTTTGTGTTATCATATCAAATTATTAAATTCCCTGCAATACATAATCATATCTATACTGAACATTAAAAATATTTCACATGAAGTCATAATAAAGCCTCGTTCGCTAACATGAAACAGTTGGCGGGATAAAGAACTCATTTGTAACGAGCGATAACAACTCAATTCCGTGACTCGGACGTATAAAGTCGTCCAACTAACATCGCAGACCTCAAAATGGATAGGCGATAGTTGACACGGAACCCGCGACTGTGTGTGCCAATCGCTCGTGCTGAGAGATCGGAGGATGTGACAAACCGACACCAGATTTATCTAGCTGCCGTGTTGAGGGGTTTGCGTGACCTTTGCGTGACCTTGGCATAGTAACTTGGGCGGTTTGCTTAACTTTGGCATACTAAATTTATAAAACGTGAACGTAACTTCACGCCTGTAAACCCTGAAGAGGTAGACAGAGGAATGCAGAACACTCCCACGTTTCACCGGTGACGTTTCCGTCCCACTATGAAATAGTAATGGTGAATCTATAATGTAATCATAATGTAAAATTTCGTTGCGTATGTATTTTGCGTTTGTTAAGTTTGTAGCATTTTTTAACAAATTGCGATTGTGTATTGTGAAATGGAAAACAATGAATAGAGAGCAAAACCCAATTGAACTAGAAATTAAGGAATAGTGCTGTATTTAATTAAACAAACTATTTTATCAGACTATCTTTAATCTTCGGCTGTAAATAAAAATCGAGAAACTGTCAAATAATAACGGTCGCCGTGGGTCATTTGCCGCGACATTTTTATTTTTACTTTAATCCTAACGACATAATGTCATTACCTTACTTACCTCTATATATTTTTCATTACCTACGTATACGTTTACTTACATTGAGCAAACATTCGAAAATATTTAATTACTTTAATATTCACAGTTGCTATGAGTTCACGAGCTGTTTGGCAGCGGTCCACGCCGTTTTCACAGTTTTGCGTAGTCAGCAAAGACAACCTCGGTGTAAATTATTTACGGCTCGCATGCGCCAGCTGAATATTTATTACTGCTGGACACCTTTTTTACATAGATCCTTATCAAAACTTTCTATCTTTTTGATGCTCTGACTGAGACTGTTTTATAAAATTAATCGGGTTTTTTTTAAATAGCTAATAAATATGGTATTCTGAGACTAATTAAAATTTTTAAGCGTAACTTAAAGATAATCACTATCATTTGATTACTAATTTTGTTCTTTGATTGCTGTAAAATAAGAGATTTATTGAAACACGAGATTAAATATTTTTTTCATGGATAATGTATAATGTAAAATAGTAAAATAATGTAAAAACTAACATGTTTGCAAATACTAATAGAACACGATGGAGACATGCAATCTGTACA
>DWEI01005355.1:0-10877 GCA_018245875.1 Mysoria ambigua | reverse complement strand
GTCGTAACTGGCTCATAAGGTGCATAAGGTGTTGCATAAGCGTTCAATGTATAAAATTATTTGTAATGAATTTCCATGTATAATAAATATTATTGTCAAAAAGAATCCGCCTGTGTATACCCGTGCAAATCTAGCCGGATATCTTCATTAATCTAACGCAGATAGTCTTAAATTCATGCTAAACAATGCCGATTCATTAATTACGACAACCCCACACCTGCCGCTCGGCTACAGGCCTACATTCGTGAACACAGCGTTTTCAAAACAATCTAACTTTAGCTTCCTCGACGTGGACAATACAATTAAAATATTAGGTTAGGCGGAACGTAGGCATGTGGTAAAAATGTGGTAAAAAATGTCGTCGGTATAAATCGTCATAAACGTTCCATAACTTCTATAAAAGTTTTGCCGTTTTTTTATTAATTATTTCCATTACCATACTACAAAGATACATATGAACAGAAAAAAACAGCGATACAAAGATGCAAAAGAAAATCCTTGTTAATGAATTTCTATCAAATATTTTTAAGTGACTGAGCTTGTACTACTAGCGGGCACAGAATCCCAATACCAAGATCATACTTTAAAAACTCTATCCTAATGCTATTTTTAAAGACGTGTGTATTATGTAATTTTTTAGTGTTATGGACGAAGACATCATTCGAGAAAAGTCACTATTTTAGGTCACGTTACATAGCATCTACGTAATACTCATCTAAAGAAGGGCCCATTTACAAGGTTATTACATAAATTGGTTTTTCTCAATTCACAAGGCATTTTTTTATTTGAACTTTAATCTTACACGATTAAATGGCAATATTTTTAAATTGGTCAAAGAAAAATAGATAAACTTCAGGTATATGTTTAAGGCAGATATAAAATTTGTCAGTCTCACATATTTACAAAAACGCAATAAAATAAACATCTACTCAAAAGTAAAGATAAAGACGGCATGAAATCCGTTCAAATATAGGAGCGCTATAATAAATTTCAGCCTCATAAAACTCTCCCAGCATCATTTATCACGCAAAACAGGAATAAAAGCGGACAAACTATTTCACGCAAACATCAGGTGCTCACACACAACCCCGAGCCCTTGGGAATATTTTAATACAGTGCCCCGAACCCGTCGCAATCATTTTATTTTCATACGCGGTCTCAGAGGCCCCGAAGGTCTACCTTCGTGATTTGCCATTCAAAGCGCGGGACGTGACGCCGCATCAGGTATTGGGATGATTCGGCCCCGTCCGCATAAGGTTAAGATAATGCTGTTGACAGATAGTGTGGAATTACGCAGGCAGAATCAATTTCTTTTTACGTTCTTCGGGTGCGCCACGTAACAGAATCGATTGGCAAGTTGCTCAAATACATTTAAAGTATCTCCCTGTGAAATGAGAAAGAATATTGAGACATAAGATTTAAAAAAAACGTAACTTGACTCCTGTTATACCTGAAGAAGTAGGTAGGATAGTTCAACTACGTTTACGCTAAGACGTTTTACCAGTTACGTTTTTTTTCGCGCTATGGAATCGGTGAAAAGTCTATTACGATATAAGACATTTTACATGAAACTTTATGTGATTCTTATTACCGAATATATCACTCTATTTATGAGTTAAATCTACCTGGCCTATCTATGCAATGTAACTATATCTAAGTAGGTAGGTATCACATTAAATTTCAGAATTTTATACGTCATAAGATGTACTCTAATATATTATGTGTGCATTTGGACTTTAAAAAAATAGCAAAAAAAAGTTGCGCTTAATTCCACATTGACATCATCTGAAAATGCAATAAGTAACGGAGCCCGCACCTGCCGCTCGCCGGGTCGCACAACAAGTAGGAACACGTCCGCCCGTGTCCGATCGTTTCCCTCCGATTTCAATATAGGAAGAGGGTATGGGAGAGTTTATATCAAAGGCGGAACATACCACCACGGCGCTCAAATCTGGCCGGCGGCACGTGAGCCGACTGCCGACGACGCCCTTTAATAAATGGCACTTTATTTTTTTATAACACACCTTGCGACGTCCGCTTGTGGATGCGCGAGCCGCGGCCAGTATTCGTGAATTGGAACGGAAGGTTTGTGATCTATGACTTGACGTCTGGACGCCCCTCGGGTTGCCCGCCGCGATCTGCATATATTTGCTTTGATACTGTTTTGTTTTGTACTTTATTCTCTCAAGTACAGACTAAATAAATTGAGTGAGTGTGAGATTGAACATTTTACTTTGTTAAGGATAGATATATGGGACTCGATGTTCCTGTTTCACCCCGTAAAGAGCTTGGCGTGAGTGTTTTCTATAAATGGCCGAATTCAATTACTGTCATGAATTCTAATAAATATTTCCGTCTAACACACAAAGAGTTTTATCTATTATTTACTGCCGTAATAACAAAATAAGTAAGCGCACACTCCGCAGAAGACGGAAATAAAATTTTCAATCACATTAACAATCTGATTGAGACGGTACATCTGATAAACAATAAACGAGATCAAAAAGCAGATTCGGTATATTCCAGTAAAACTGAGGAAACATCCAATACAATAAAGTGCTTATATTCTGTTATGGTGCGTGCATCAGCAAAAGCCGTAAAACTCGTCTAGACAAGTGATTTACGTCCACCTGGGCGCACGGCTGGGGAAAAAATATTCGCTCCTAGCATTTGAATTTATACCCCGCTTACAAATTTTAGGCCGGCTCGGAAGGGGTGGCTTAGTTTAATTTGTCCGTCATCTACATAAATGCGTATGCTTGATGCATTTTAAACATATATTACTTACTGCAACCGTTTTTATAGCCGGGTTGTATCTCTTGCGACTGCAGGTGGTATGCCATATACCCCACCATAAGCACCAGTGTATTCAGCGCCGAATGAATTTCTCAAGCTATCATTAAGATTTCCTTGAATACTTTTATAGTCCCGGTATCAATTATGTATGTTTTATGTTTAACGCAACTTTGAATATTCATGCACCGTGAATGATTAAGACGTACAATGTATACTTATATACCGCTATATAAAAGTATTTAATAAAAACCAGTACAAGAGGACTGATTAATACACAGGAATGTTTTCCAGTCTAGTTTTCCAATCAATTCAATGTTGCAGTCTCGAAATGCGTGCGATGCATGGCAATAGGCTCACCACCTACACCATAGTGGTACGTAACCGTAACTGGTGAAACTTGGTAAAATCCACTTCGGAGATTATATGTGTGATGTTATGTCAGTTCACAGTAAATACGATTTCTGCAGTTATAGTGGGCATAACTCCCGGTAGACTGCAATAAGTTTAGCTGAATTATTCAATTGGAGTTTACTAATACTCTATATCTCAATACTTATTTCACGACCCTTGCCTGAGGCTACTCGTTACTTCAGAGCTACAAGTTGCATGGGCGACAAGGGGACAAACAATCGATTATCAGAACGTTCGTATGCGAATAGGCGGCGCTGCAGGTGCGTCCAGTGCACGCCTAGGCTTACACGTGCCCCTATACAATCTTATGATCACACTGTATGGATTTACTGTGTATAAAAATCGCATGGCACGATTAACTAATTTATCTTATTACGTACAAGCCGTGTCCACGACTTCGTTCGCGTGGAATTCGAAACTACCAAAATTCTAAAATGAATTTACTTTTTTTTATTTAGCAATTGGCTTGCGATTGACTGCTATCCCCCTGATGAAAAGCGAAAGGCAGCCTAGGATATAGCACGCTTGCCTAAAAACAGCCGTGAGTGAAGATGGTTTATAATATTATGTAACACTGACAAAACATGTTTCATTAAAATAACTATTTATCCTTTCAGTATATTGTATCGGTCGCTGCTCAAAAACGCAGCTGCAGAATTTCAATACCACTCTTCTAACATAGAAACTTAAAATTTCAACCACAAGTCAATCACGGCTTTAAGGTCGTATTAAGGGCAGATAACATAAGTAATGTTAATAAGTTTTGGTTTACTAGTTGCAATAATAAACTAGGAACCCGAACAATTTATACCCTAGATACAATACAATACTTATACTTGCATAAAACGAGCATCGTTTCAATTCTATCAAGAAGATCCCGCGCCTTCCACTGGATTATTTAATTATGCCGAAGTGATCATCAAAAGCCATCTATAGAATACAAATTCCTTACAAAACTCTCAGAAGCGTGCTAACGATCGCAACTGCGGAGGACAAGTGGGGAAACACTAAAACTGCTATCAAGGTGGACAAAGTTTTGGAACGAACGATAACAATAGAGTTGGGAGGTTTCGGTATCAGTATCGGTCGATACCAGGTTTTATAAAGCGACAAAGCAGAGAACAATGGAGAACAGGGTGGTATATATACATAGACTTCTTTGTAAATATGAATTTAATAAAAAAGCCTTATATGAATAGTTTCAAATTTCGAACAAGAAATAATACATAAGTTCAGTTATTATTATTATTTTGCAGTCTTATGCCTGATTTCAATTAGGTCAATAAGCTAAGTATGTAAAGATTATAAAATAGTTATTCAAAAGTGTTAATATTTTTGAATTGGTTGAAACTATGCACCGAATAAGCGAACTAAAGGGCGTTCGAACACCTCTCGAATACTGGTGTCGGTATAATCCCCTATTAACAGTTCCCAGCTCTAGCTCGCGGGGAAGCGAATGAAAGTGAATTCCTTTCACCTGATAGAACGGTTATTAGCCAATTCGATGCCCATTCCTATCCTAATAGAGGTATAATAAAAGGGACCTCTCTCTATTTTTCCGTTTTTTGCCGAAAAGGTAAAAATAAAATTTTCTTATTCAATTTGCTCGGCACAGTTCTGAGTGGGTTTGTTATTCGGATTTGGAACGCTTTGTTTTCATTCGCTTCGTTTTCAAAATTTGGCGGACATAGTACACCAAATAAAATAAAATTAATTTAAGATCAAGTTTATTATTTTTATTTAATCTACCCATTTCTATAAATTTCTTATACCTAATATGTTCAGTAAATAATATTTTCAGTAAAAGTTTCATTCTGTTTTGTGTTTGATACGATGTATGTTTCTGAGTAGATTTTTAGAGTTTATCGCTGAGTCCCAACCGTTTTTGCGGCTTAGTATTGTTCTAAATAATAATTATGTATAGAATAATTTGTAATTGTTTCTCTTTTTTCTTTTTCTTTAAAATGTTTTTATTTTTTTATTATATTATACACATATATTATGTGTATAATATAATAAATTGTTTAAGTGGAAATTGTATGCCCGTTCGTGACGGGAATACGGAGGAAAAAAACTTTAAACATAACATTTGTAACCTGTGTTCCACAATAAATAAATATTGAATTTGAATTTTGTTTGTTTTAATATGAAAGACTAATATATTATTTGATATAGATATTGAACAGATTAAACATCGAGCACAGACAATAAATTCCATGAGCAATATACCGAGAGGATTCGCGCCAAAAAAACATTCCGAGCATTCGTCAAGTGGAAACTCCCCTCGATCAAACGAAACGAATTTTTGATTGTTCCTGCATCTCTTTCCTTTTTTTGGCCCTTTCTTTTATACGCCACACGGCGTTAAGAGCCGTTTAATGACAGGAAAATTGAAAGTTTGAGCCGTTCAGCAAAAACTTGCCAAGTATCGTAAAACGCGTTCGCAAGATAACGCGGGAATAATGTCGATGTACCTCAAAAGTTTCTTTTTATTACGGTGCTGGGATAAGGTGACAACGTTAACTGTATTTAGGAAAGTGATTATTACTGGTCCCTTACGAGGCAGGCAAAAGACACTTGTCTTAGATGCAATTTATTATACCGATTTATTTTATAGTTATCAACTTATTTGCAGATATTTTGGTAATGCTTACACTAATTTAATAACAGGGAGCAATCTCTCCTTCCCTTCCAACAACAGCAGTGGTTGACCATGCTGCTATATTATAAATAAAATGAATTACCGCTTATCATCATAATTAACCCTTTTATTGTTCCTCTGTTGGACTCTCACCTGAAGAATCTCTGTCAAATTAAACCTCTCGCTCCGTAAATCCTGGGTTCTAAACCCAGCGTGCATCTCTTTTTCATTAAGTATAGTTTTAATGCGAAAAAGTATAAACTAGTCATTTTCCCAAATGTACATGTAAAAAGATATTGCAATTCATAAATCATGGCAACACCGGGCCCGGTGCCGATATAACGTGCGACGAACGGCTTGTTTTAACAAATATTTCGCCTGTTCTTTCTTAACACGCCCACGGTCGTTGGTCCATGGCAGAGGCAGCAAGCGGACTGAGCTCTTATATGATTGAATCAGGATGCAGTTTACTGGAGACTAATTAGAAAATTTTATCAATGAATGGGGCTGCGTACATTGTACACTACCTACAGGAACTAAGCTGATTTTACTAGCAGTCCTACTTCTGGGAACTTGACACATCTTATTATTATACTGTTGTTTTTTTATGAATTTTACTTTAAACGAATACCTACCTGATTTTTTGACAATTCGATCAATTTGGTTTTTGTGGTTTTTGTGTGTTGTCTGCTCTTAGGACTTAAGTGGCCTCACATACTACGTATTTTATTTTACAAAAATAAGAACAATTACCTTTATACCATTTCTGTTGTCGTAATGAAACATTCCATGATATCTTTAATTGTATCTTTATTAACGCAAAATGTCAAACCCGCCTTCCTTTTGAATGAAGAGAGAGATATGTAAATATACCACTTTATATCCGCTAAAATCTGTAAACTGTAATCTGTATCTGTAAAAATGTGTTCTACTGCTTTTTAAATCACCAGAATCTACATAACCTGTAGCACCTGTACTATACGAAGTACATGAACGATACAAGTACAATCTTAAACATTGAGCAATATCGGGAGACGGAAAGGTTTATCTTCATGATTATTCTGCTCGCGCTACAGTTGAGCATGGACCTGTGCAGCATGAAGCCGCTGCGCCCGGTCTGCAGCCCTGCCTCGTCGCGTTCAGCCTGTGACCGAAGCCGGCGCGGGCCACGTACGAGCAATAGATCAAGCGCACCTGTAATATTAACGCGCACTATCACGCGCATATGGCGTCACGCCACCCTTCCGTGCGTTAGGTGCCTTTTTTAACCAGAAATGTTTTATGAAACAACGACCAAGCGGGACTAGGGTTCACGCAAATGCCTCGTTGATGCAATATTTAAGCGTATTCCTGATATTTATCGTTTAAAGCCACCACTTTACTGTAAAAGTTTACTTGTTTACCACACTTTTTAATGAAAATTCATCATAATACTGTTTAAGGCAATTTGATAAAAAACTAATTTATTTCTAGGATTTAAACAGAAGATATATTTTAATCGTGTAATTAGTACACATCACTATGTAAGCGTACGTATATACATAGTACGTTACTATAGTAATCTTACATTTATGAATACTCTGTGAAGTTTTGTAATGTCAGTATTGCCACATTGTTAATCTAAACTTCCCGTTACGTACTTTTGCAGTTCAGTTTCATGTTTCACAGTTGCCGTTCAGAAATGTCTACATTGTGGGATACAAGAAAATAATGTGAACAATCTTTAATATTCAACAAATCGTGAATCATATATGCGTTGAATAAGCGGTAAAGAATAATTTAAAATGTAATAAAGGATAATAATACATTTTTATGACTATATTTATATATATCATATATCTCTGATATCATATGATAGAATGAGTACAATCCTTCTCTTCTCTACGAGGCTATTGCACACATGTGTGTTCTGTTATACCTTAAGTAATAAGACTGTGCATTAACACCTCGGCGCGAGATGAGGACTTCTTTGAAGTCACTGATGTAATCTCACTCGTACACAATGTCTATATCGTAAGTTTGCTCTACTTTTATGTTACTATTAATGTACAGCAATTGTATTCTGGTAAAGAGAAATATTAAATAGATAAATCCAGATAGATAAATCCTGAACCGCATTTTAATTTTAAATAACATTTCAAGCTCTCTTGACATTACTTTGGGACCAGATGGGCGTGTGTGGTGGTGATGTCCCAAGACACTGCTATAGACACTATTTACTGTTCCAGTGAAGTAAAACAGTAAAATCCTTGCATTAATTCTAATAAATAAAATTCTCCATAATGTTATCTAAGGTGTGTGAAGGGTATGTGAAGCATGCCTCTTTTATCTATGAGGAGACCCATGTTCAACAGTTATATGGGACAATGTTTGATAAGGAGAAATTATTATTATTTGTAGTCGAAAAAAATATCTGATGCCTTATTGCTATCCTTTTTTTAAATTGATCAAGTAATGCAACGCAGGCCTAATACCATAAAGGTTTAAAAATAGATTATTGGTATGTACCACATAATCTTGCCAAATGTCTCAACTTCACTTAAAAGCTTGAAAATAATTGGTATGTTATCCCAACTATTTGCTTACATTGCAATATTCTTGAAAACGATTTTTATTAACATATTACATTAAATATGTATGAAATAACGTATCGTACAATACTATAACATCTATTTTCCAACACTGAAAAAAAGCAAAGTTTTCTTAGTAGCTAATGCTAAAGTAGAGCACACACCCAATACATTTTTCTAGAGGTCTATTTACCACAATGGATTCCTTTTTCGGCCCTTTGTGGCGTTTGATTAACTTTGATCTAGCGAGTACCTCCGAGGTGCACTAATGGATTGTTGCGAGCTCCACACTGAAAGCCTTTACCTGAATAGGTTTTGTCTTATCTGCGCGTCGGGCTCCCCTTTCATGTGTTTTGTCCCTTTTATTTTCATTCCTTTGATATGTTCCAAATCTTCGTACTAACAATTGTCTAAATGCTTTTTTATTTATTTGGTTCAGGAAACTTTACACTATTACCAAGTACACAGCAGCTTCGTAGTTGCGATTTCAGTCTCCAAGTCCTGTACTTTGCCGAATCACTGATTTTATTATCTTGTTTAATTTTTTAGTTAAGTAATGATTATAATAAAAATAACAGAAGATTCACCAATAAAACTACACATCTGTCATACTCTGTATCATTCTCTGTACGTTCTTTGATGCACACATGTACTAATATGTCTCCAGAAGAAGCTGAATCGTATTGGGTACTGATTTTTTAAATGTCTGGTGCCATTAATGTCAACTCTTTTTTTCAAAAGTTCATTCCTCATACGAGTAGGTGGTGTACGCACATATCAATTTTATGTTATGCTTAAAGCTTTCTAGAACCTAATGGTATTTATTGATTAAAAACATAAACCAGTATCCGAGGAATAAGTAAAAGGAAATACGATTTGGAATCAAAAAAACATGTAATCACTATACTATTTGCTATTGACGTGGACAAATTCACCGGCGAGTTAGCGTTCAGCAACAATCGACGGAGAATTTGGACTAGATTAAATCATGCTTGGAGCTGTTACTGGGGCAGGTGGGCGCCGGAAGGCTGGTAGCCGTTCTCGTTGGCGACGTATGTGACTGTGAAGATCTGGCCGTCGGGGCCGGGGTACGAGAACGAGCCGCGGACCTCGGAGGCCTCGTTCTCGGAGCCGACGTTCTTCAGCACTCCGAACTCTTCGGCAACTTTTCCATCGCTGGTCTCAAAGCTGAAATTGAAACATACTATTAACCACGTGTGATGTAATGTCATGTCTCCATGTCTCCCCGAGCGACCACCAGACGGAGCAGAGCAACACGCTGCCATGTTTGACCAGTTACATTTTATTACCCACTATGTACACGTATTGCCACAAACCGAGTACAAGTCCAGGCTTTGAGCTAATACTAGGAATTTCAAGTTGGAACACCCCAAAAGTAGCTCATCAAACTCTCCCGAGCATTAATAGCATTCGGGTAATCCAATATGACAGTACTGGTAGACTTACAAAAGAAATTCCATAATCCTAACCGTTATCACATTTAATCCTGTACTGCCGAACGTAGGATATGTACTCCCAAAACGAGAGCTAACATAACGAAGGGAGATTCAATATCAAATGTTTTTATACCAAAATCCTAGTTCATCATTGACGCAAGGGTTTGTTACTTTGATATCAATAGGGCGGGTTCCTCACGGGGCACAGAGCCCAGATGCTTCCTCACCTGTAGCGGTAATCGCCGACGCCGATGTTGTCGCTGTCGTATTTGAGAACAACGGCGTCCTTAGGCTCCACTGGGAGGGCGACAGCCACGGCGGCGACGACGGCGAGAACGATGAACTGTGAACACGACACGACCTCTGTAGACGGTGTGTAAAAATTTTACATTTCACACGTACGCTTTGCGACATGAAACACTGTATTGCAACATCACGCCTGCAGTTCCTCAAAGGTATCGACAGCACAGTGCAGTACACTCCCACTACGACAGGTATGTTGTACGTCACGAGCGATAGGGAGTGAGTTTACTGTCCTTCACCGCAAATAAATCCAGAATCCGTACTATTCATCATCATCCTCGTCATCAGTCTATTGCAGTAACTGTTGGACACAGGCGTCCCGTCAGGAGGTCATGCCCATTATACCAGCACAGAATGTATTCTTACTGCGTCCGACCATACTGTTGCTGGGAATGCAAAGCTAGAAAACCCAGTTAATACTTTGCCCAATCCGAAAATCAAACCCAGGACCTCTATCAACCAATCAATCAAAAGGTATGTAGGTATGACACGATTAAGATACTATTATTGTTAAGCTGATGACTACAGGGCGATATGGCAAATTGTAATCCATATATACGCGAACACAAAACATAATTTTGTTGCCTGCCTCTTTGGTCGTGTGACTGCCTCGTTGGTCGTGTTGGTTGCAGATGCGACTGCCGATCGAGACGTCCCGGGTTCGATTCCCGGGTCGAACACTACAAAATTTTCTAATTA
>DWEI01005354.1:0-10879 GCA_018245875.1 Mysoria ambigua | reverse complement strand
TATGTAATAGGTGGTGAGCCTATTGCCATGCATCGGGCACATATCCAGACTCCGGACCACTACTAGAAAATCTAAATGAGAAAATTTTGTAGTGTACAACCCGGGAATCGAACCCGGGACCTCCCGATCGGCAGTCGCACCTGCAACCAACACGACCAACGAGGCGGTCAACTAATACGTACACTTTAATATATTTGTCTAAACTTGAAAGCGAAATAACGCAAGTACTGCTGTTCAAAAGCACAAAAATGCGGACGAGAACTCAAAATAATACGCACATTTAACATCCATATAATGCACCTTAGACGCCGTGACAATATATAAGTTAAACAACATGAAAATAAATATTTTGAAAAAGCATCTACTGTAACATTAAGACATCTTGCAAATAATAAAGTAATAGTAAAACATAGATATAAACATATAATTTATTACACTAATCTTTTATATGTATTATAAACTGTTATTTCGTGTCTAGAAACGGTTAAAAGTTGCTTAAGAGTTATCTTGTGGGTCAATTGAACTGTAAGTTGCCATTTAGCAATTTTACCACCCTCGCAGGTAAGAAATATACCGCCCGTAACAAAACCCTACAAAATTCCATGCGGCTCTGTTGTTTGTCGGAACATTGCTTGACTGTTGTTAAATAATGACTTCAACAAAACATGCCGTATAAAAATATACAAGAAAAGGCTGTAAGTCGTAATAACCCTCAGAACCGACAAAAAATAGCCGAAAATCAAAGTAGGCTAGAAAAAAGCAATCGTGTCATTTTACTCAAAAGTAACGATCGAAAAACATGACGACGGCAAGTATCTCATATATCGCACCTCACCGAAATTTTAATACATAATAATTTTAATTGATATATGTATAAATTTAGGTCGAAACAGACAATCACTGCGAAAACATTGGAGTGGACAACAATAATTTACAATTACTTGTAGACCCAACTAAGCAGAATACTTTGATTACAGATTGGTAAATAATAAATAGAAACATCAAAATAATTGTACACGCTTTGTCATTGTCAAACTTGACATCCATAATGCCGTGTTCTGGTTTGAATGGTCCAGCGAGTTAGCGAAGGAATATCGAGTAACCAACAAGTAACAATGACTTTATAAATGAACAAGTAGCGCCCTACATAATGAACTTTGTGCACTGTAATGTACTTTAAGAACATTAATAATATTGTGATCATAACTACATCCGAAATTTAAAACGATATCCAAAATTTAAATCGATATCCAAAATTAGAAAATGCATTCCTCATCATCTAGATGGCGCCACTGTGCGTTTTCGAAAGACCAAACGAATGTTTTTCGGAAATCTAAGTAAAACCCGATGACATCGTTCAAGGTGGCAGCACTGTTGCATTGCACGTCAGAAACGGCCGAATAGTTTTTCCTATTGTTTATGCCAAATTACTAAAATAATATACTCCAGTATTCATGAACTTTGTTTTTTTTTAAGTAATAGTAATATCACGAAAAAAAAACTAATGGCAAAGTTAGCCAACATGAAGGTAAAATTATTTACACTTCGTAATTTACAAAAAAAATATTATTAAAAGTGACTTTTACCATTGTTAACAATTGCATTAAATATCATCAATACGTACCCATGAATTACGCGAAACATTGCCAATGTAACGTATTCTAACACTAAGAGATCGCCCGCACAATCCACATTGTATTATTTAGGATCGTGATTCTCGAAGCGCCACGACGTGTTTTAAAACGGTAAATCTGGCCAGTTTATTCTTATAACTAATCGAAAAACACTAAAATCGGGAAAATAATTCGCTAAAAGTATTACGTGGTAGGAACCACTATGTAACATAATACGAACAAATCCAAACCGCCATATTAGAATTTACAAATCCGCATGGAACTTTCCATTATCGGTCAAAGAAGATCACGATTAAAACAAAACACTTTAAAGATACCTTCAAAGATTTTCAACGGAGCACCTTTAATTTTTGTACACTGACATTAACAAAAGACGCCAATGAGGTGTTATTAAGCTATACTATAATTTGCAACTCGGGCGCGCCAGCGCCGTATCGGAGTCGTGCTCCCTTCGTTCCCAGCGGTCGAATGAAATAAGTGAATGCAAAATGGCGGCCGCTTCGCGCGCACAGGCCAGCGCACAAAGGGAATCGAATGTTCGAACGAAACAGCTCAGGAGGAATGACAATATTGCTAATCCTTTAATGCATAAGTGCAATTTTTCGCCCACATTTTTAATAGATATTAATATTTAATATACATTTAGGATAAAATTAAAATAAATTCAAAAATAACAAAAGCGTCTAGGCCATATCTTACGATTTACTATTTGGTACATCTATAAGCATTTTCTAAATTTTGATAACAAAAATTATATACTTTAGACATATGCATGGCATTTACGGCCTTACTACATACCTTAATTTCCCAATCATTTTAAAGATGGTTAGTAATAATACTCGTTGATCCGTATGGCTTGGACAGCTAGCAAATTAAAAAAGTAACATTTGTTAATAACTTTATATCCATATTATACTATTACGTCGATTATGTAGAAATCAAGTATCATTAGTTGTACCTACCGTGATAGTGGTATTGGCAAAATATACGCGTGACGTCTTACGAAATTTTAAAGCAATATAACTATGACTACTTGTACTACAATTTGTTACGATAAATAACGGTAAATATTAACAAAACGGGCTAATCGTCGACCCCACTTATTAAATCACGTCGCTAACCGCATCACTGAACTTATTTCTACAGAGACGCCATGATGCATGCTACTTCGCGTCCGGAATCACGATACATTTTCTGATATCGATAACGTTTGGATAGAACCGCACTAACCTGTTTTGAAAATCAATATAATAAAGTTCAAAAGCAAAATCGTATTCACGGCTGCGGATCACGGTGTGTGGTTATATGTACATTGTACATAGCTGGTGCCGTGGTTTTGTAACTCCTTTGTTAATAGTCTCTCAGGTCGGGCCGGGCGACACAGCACTGTACGAAATGTGTTGTGTGCGCCGCGGAATGTAATACTACTGGCGTCATCAAGTCCCCCCCGCTCGGGTGAGACGGACGCCGGGCGACTCCCTCACACTCGGCCGAGGCTAGTTCGATCCGATCACTACGTCGGCTAACGCCTCAGGAGCGTTACGCGCCGTACGCTCTCACTGTTATTATTTTATCACACGTACGTCGACTTTTTCGTCTCCAACCCACATAGTGTCTTGAACCGTCAAACGATTCCAAGCGTTTAGTGTTTTAAATATCTGAACATCTTTTGTTTCGGCAAATATTATTGGCCAGTTATAATAAGATTTTAAAGCTGTAGGAAATTTGTAAAGTGCGCAGTGGAAAATTTTCCTATTGTTTATTCGTGTTATTTTGGTTTACAAGTGTATGTAATATTCTTCCTTATCGTGATAGGATTTGGTTACTTATACTCATAATATTAATTGTAGTCGTTGAGTACTGCTAAAATATAATATTGCAATCACAACATCAAAGGTCAAAATTCAATGTCAAAACTTTGTAATGTCACGAGTTTTATCGCCTGTTATGTGTAAATAATAATGTATTCAAATTTTCCTAAAACAATGTATAGTAAAAGTAGTGTTATATTGTATATTAAAAACCTAACCTATCTGAAGAATTTATAAATTATTGACCAATAAAAGGCTGAACATTTAAATCGGTAATGTTATGGTTTATTTGTAGATCGTATATTTTTGGTTATTCAGATTTAAAAATATATTTTTTTGTTTATTGTCCAAATTATTGATGAAATATTTTTCAAGTTGTCCTCAACCATTACGAACTGTGGTGATGTAAATCCTGTTCAAAACCGAATGTAGAAGTCCTTGGCGTAAATATAACTGGACATGACCATACTACATGTTATTTCCATAACGAAACTTGCGTAGAATCACTTAACGAGATCTTGCCATGTTCTTTTACTTAAAATGTCTCGAACTCAAGTCAGTACAAATATAATAAATACAAGAATAAAAAAGATAGTCTAGCATTCAATCTAAATAGACATAGGAGTCAAAAATTATTACGCTACGTAGGTGCTTTTGTGCAGGGAACTCGAACGTATTGTTATTACTCAGTTTCTCGTAAAATTATCAAACATTGTGGAATCGTATAATGGCTGCAATTGCCAGGTAATCGTTGTTTAAAAAAACGTTTAGTAAGTATTATCAACAAAATACAAACAAAAAACTATAGTACATGATACAATGTAATTATTGATAAAACTTGTCAGCACAGAAATACGCGCCTTTTTTAATTAACACCCTGTAACGTCTGATTAATGCTCGACAATAAACTTATGAAGTTGACAAGCTTCATTTCATGATAATCTAAGACTTGGACAATCGTTTCGATCAGTAAAACTTTCTTAATTAAACTAAATAGCACAGTAACGAAATAGATAGCTCGGAACATAGTCGCTATTACAAATTAAAATGATTTAATTCAACCACCAGCCGGCAGGGGTCGACTGCTGGGCATATTCCTCTCCTAGTCAACGCCGATTAATGGATCTAATGATAAATGATTAACTAGGAGTTATATAAAACTGCCATCGAGTTTTTTTAAGGAACATAACAAATTAAGACAGTTTAATGGCAAGACTACTTTGTACTTAAGACATAATATACTTATAAATGCAAATTTATAATCTTAATACATATGACATCCTCTTTGCATATTTCATAGACTTATTCAAATTTAGAACTTTATTGTGTAAGGACACATTAAAACAATATTATCCATCACACATAAAACAAATATAGGTGGCGTATTTTCATGCCACACATGTCCTATTTAAATAACTTTTGGAGCACAAAGTTTGAATATTAATATAATTTATTCACATTCAATATTGAGTAGGATGGAATCATAATATAATATTGGAACAAAGAATATACATTTCAATCTATTTCATTTTATATTAAATGATAAAAAATGCTCTAACTGTAACAAATTAATAATAGACAAACTGAGATGTGCATATTCTGTTTTTACATATAAATAAACATAATTCAGAACGAATTATAACTAAGCGTATAACCTAAATTATAACTAAACGTCACGTTTATAATCCCCGTAGATGTAGGCAGAGAGTGTAGCACACAATTCACCACTTACGTTTACGAATTGTAACCATTTAACGCCACCTCAATAAGTCATGGTACAACTAATTAGAAAACTTTTCTTAAATATTTGTAGGATAATAATTTTTTTCACAGTGATATATTTAACGAAACCCAACGGCGCAAAATTTACATAGCTTTCAAAACTCGGCTGTTGCAAGGAATCGCTTAAATCAACCTATAAATAGAAAGTTTATTCTGGTGCGAAAACTAGTTCAGTAACAAAGTATGCATTATAGTGATGTACAGTTCGGTTACGGGAGTGGACGTAATATTTAATATAAAATCATAGGTAACATCGTAGCACGAAATCGACTATAGCGAAGAAGGATTAAATTCGTCGATTTTGAATAGAATTGGTCCAAGTTGTTTGTGTGTCTCGACTTTTGTAATACAGAGACAACACGATAATATCGCGCCTGTATTTCCCAAAGAGATAGGCAGAGGAGTATTGTGCTCGCACGTTGACTCAGTTGTGTTCACGTTCCATGGAATACGGAATGAACGTATCGCTTAACGCCGGACACAAATCAATATAACGCTGAAGGAATTAGGTCGTGTTGGTTGCAAGTACGACTGCCGAACGGGTGGTCCCGGGTTCGATTCGGGGGTGGATCGTGCACTACAAAATTTTTCTAATTTAGATTTTCTAGTATTGGTTTGAAAGTTGGATATGTGCTCGGTGTACGGCAATAGGCTCACCACCTATTCCACAGTTAGACGTAACTGGTGAAACATGGGAGTTTTCTGCATTCTTTTGCTAGCTTCCTCGGGGATTACAGCCGTGAAGTTACGTTTTTTTTTTAGAAATAATAATAGAAAAAAATATATGATAAAAAACCTAAATGCCTATTATTTTTTATATATTCCCAATGTTATTCAACTGGTGCCAACTAAACCACCTAACTCTAATAGTTATTTTTCTAAGCCCCAATTTGAAGTTGTCTCATATGTATTGACGGCAGCGACCGCTTGAAACGGAATTTTGCTCGTTTATATCTCTTGTCACATGAAACAGATAATAAACGTGAGTTTTTAAACATTCCAACTTCTCGGTTATCTTAACACATTTTATGTTTTTATTTTCCACATCGCAAAGGAGCGATGAGACAGTGTCTGATATTTTGGTGAAAAAAAACACTCAAATTGAAGACAAATATAATCTTATCGGCCACAAGAGATTACAGTATCTTTGTTAACGGTACATACAATTATCATTTAATATTTTTTTATCAGTTCATTTTTTGACGAGGCTCACTCAGTCGTGCAATATGTACCTAGCTCATCTATACAAATAAATAAAATTGGAGTGTCTATTTGTAATATTGAAATATTCGCTTCTTAGTTACTGCATATGGATATATACACGATCCAAATACCAAAATCTTTTTTTTACCATTTTTGTCTGTCTGTCTGTTTGTTCACGCTAATCTCTGAAAAGGCTGGACCGATTCTAATAGGACTTTCACTGGCAGATAGCTGATGTAATAAGGAGTAACTTACTCCGTAACTTATTACGTTATTTAGAAACTGAAATAATAAAAAAAATATTAAATTATATTTTTGTCTAGGTATGCTCTCATATTTTTTGTCTAAGTATTTGATTTTTTTCTTTTCTCTGTAGAGCAACATATAAGCTACTTTATATCCTATAATTCGCACAAGGCCGATATTTACGCGGGAAAACTTTATGACACGCTGATTTTCACGCGGGCGAAGCCGCGAGCGCCTCTAGTAAACAATAACTTAGCGAATACTACTCTACATTATATTTAAATGTAACAGACGGAGTTATTTATTGCATAAAATAGAATTTCCATTTAAACATGAATTATAAGGATAGACATATTTGGCACTCGATATTCTGTGCCCAGCCTGAATAAGATCTCGCGTAATAATGTACTGATAATAATTCATATACACCTGTACAGAAACCAAACGAATAGTTATCAATGATTTTAAAGTTTAAAAACTCGTAAAATACAATCTCACTTTAACACAAGCAACAAAATGATCTTGACTTTTATTTATTAAATCAGCAATTAACCTCGTAAGTGATTTAACTCTAACAAAATACGCAGGAAAATGGTCAAGCACTTATGTTATCCTGTTTATAAACTATACATATGGTGGAGGAAATCCCAAGACTCAAACAATTACAAGTACCTACCCACTTAAAGTATTAACCAGTATAGAAGTATTAACGGTGCAAATCATGTAATTAACTGACTATAAAACAACTAAGTACAAAGTACAAATAATGAGTGTGGTCTTGTAAATCGTTGATAGCTGTTAGAAAATCCAAAGATTGCTTCTTTATGTATTATTTTTTTTATGTACCAACCTACTTTTTTATATCCTTGAAACCGAATAAACACTATCAAAACACATGTTTCATTTTGTTGAATGTCATTGAAGATTTGTTGAAAGTCATTCGAATCTGCGCAAATAATTATGAACACATTCAAAATGTTCACAAGCTGTCGCTTCGTTCACTAGATATTCTAATCATACGCCAAATTCAAATCGTGTGTGGTTTACAAATAAACACCGTGCCAATTTTTAATACATCTATGTATATTTACTGCAGTTTCCTTGAAACCAGTACTGATTGTTTTATAACATGAGCGAACCTGCTAGTAAGTGTGTGTCGCGTGTGTAACATGCGAACTACAATCCTTTACGTAAACATACTCGCCGTTGCGTCGGGCCGTCGAAAATAGACAAGTCTTGTTCATAAAAAACATCGTGTCGTTCAACTACCAACTACCGCCATCTGTTGAACAGACGACGCACTACTTCCAACAATTAGTTTTGTGTACTGCACCAACGCCGAGTGAGCGTCGAACAGACGTTTGTCTGCAGCGTTGTAGGTATTACTTATAGTTATGTAGTGGCCCCGGGTTGCAGAGTTCTCGCTGGAAGAGGGAGAGAAACAGAAGACGCGATCAATATTTTGTCGCAGTCGGATAGTCTCAGCAAGGTTTTGCTGACCGATGCTTCCCCGCAATTCGTTGTGCTCATATTCATATTATTATTGCGAAAATAAAACCAAGCATTAATGTCACTAATGATCTCTGCATGTACAATGTAATGTTCACATAATATTATTGTATTGTTTACTATGCGCATTACAAGTAATATTTGCCGTTACATAAATTTGTATGGATAAACAATGGCTTTTAGGTTAAGTATTATTCTTTTATTGTCATTTACAAAAAATATATCAAGTATATAATTATCTAGTATTATAAATGTTTGAACAGTTATTCTAATTCTTGTTGCCTTCGTTGCGTCGTAATATCTAGCAGTGGCTCGCCTGGGCCTGTGCCCACACTACAAGTAGAGATGGAGATAGGCTCTCCGGCTATCTTCCACGACGGAACGCAAACGTGGCTGGTGAAACGGGAAGAACTTACACTCCCCTGCCCACCTCTTCGAGTATTATAGGCGTGATGCAAAGTTTCAAATCTAGCCTTTATTACTTTACATTTCACGTTAGAGGCATTGCAAAGATTGAACATATAAATATTTATTTTTAAGTCACGCGCGCCCGTTCCCAATTATAAATATCTCCACATGCAATTACATCATAATCCGTTCAGCAGTTTTGACGTGAAATTAGAACCGACGCACAAAATTCCTTTCGTATTGATCATATTAAAATACATTGTTTTAATTGACCAATAATGTATCATACGATTCGAAATAAAGATAACATAGGTGCCCACGCATACTCTGACGTCAACGAGACCTCTTATCTGGGAGTATCCACGCGAGTGTATTGTGGAGATAAGATACTACGGTTGATATTGGGTTCTCAAATACAGCAAAAATTCGTTCCTAAGATATAATAAGTCGTATCATAAAGCCTATAATCCCTGGAGATGTAGACAGAGTGAACAACACTCCCATGTTTTATCAGTTGCATTTATGTCCCACTATGGAAAATGTAGTGAGCCTAATGCCATACTAAGGGCAGAAATCCAAATTCGGAGCCACTATTAGAAAATTTAATAGTGCTCTACCCGGCATTTAAACCCAGGACCTCTCGTTCAACAATCACACTCGCACCTGATACGGCCAACGAGGCTGAGTATATATATAATAAAAATATAATGCTGAGTGATAATAAGGCTGAGTATATATATAATAAAAATATAATAGATCATTTTTATTACAATTTCACTTTATATATATCCTGTATAAATAGATTCATAATTCTTTATTGACTTTTCCTCTAAACGCATCTAATGCAATATTCTTATTACTTGTCTGGTGGTGTCTATAGATGCTAGCTTGCCAGCTTCACTTAGTACTTCCTTTACAAGCGCTAAAGAAACAATTGCCAATTGCAATTTCAATGTAAAGTTCAATAAGCCTCTTGTCAACCAAGTGTCAGGCGGCTGTCAAATTACTGTAATTTATTTCCTTTAAGAGTAATTTGATTCTTTCTATAATGGTGAGGCAGCTTATCTTCAATTTCGAAGTCCTATTTTCCATTGATTAAGTGTCGAGTCTGGCGCAACCACACAGCGCACCCGATTGGGTCATCGGAGCACAATAAAACACGACAAACTTTCAAATTTCTCTTTAATCAATAATTTAAAGCTTACAGGAGACATTTCTTGTTCGTTAACGTAAGCGCATATTGTTTTCGTCATTAATGTTTTGCACGTTCGACAAACGAAAATTTCGCATCTATTCCTTCAGTCGATCATCGACTGCTATGACAACGAAAATCGCGCGGCCGCATCACATGCGACCGACCGCCGACCGACCGACCGCCGACCGACCGCCGACCGACCGCCGACCGACCGCCGACCGACCGACCGCCGACCGACCGCCGACCGACCGTCGACCGCCGACCGCCGACCGACCGCCGACCGACCGACCGCCGCCAACGACAACACAAACACGTGCCGAATGAACCCCGACACACCGCCGCGCGCCGCACAGTCCACCGCGCATCGCCGTGTCCTGTGACTTTAACCGCCGCACTGGCTCGCCGCACGCCGCGGCGCCGGCTCGGCTGCCCGGACCGGATCTTTCGACAAATTCCATTGATTCTTTTCCCCGCTATGCTCGATTTGAAGTTGTCAAAAATAACGTAAACCATTTCCACGATTTCCACGACCATTGGACGAGTGGAATAAGTAAGCCCAGCCCGGCCCGGCTTCATTTTTACATAAACGCATTCGAAACGAAAAAAACAACTTATCAGGATTTTGAGCCGAGAGAAGCATCTATACAGCGATTGGACGGTTCAAAAATACTACGCTATTGCCCGGATATGAATGCACAGATAGTATTACAATAAATAATAATAATAACAACAATAATTGACACATAATATTCCTATTCACACGTTTCGAGTTCCGAGTCGAACGTAAAAAAAAATAATTCGAAAAATGTCTTCAACACACGACGTGCGACCGGGGTGTAAATATTACAAAACAATTTGAGGCGGAGCCCGGGGGATGGGAGGGTGGTTTAGGGTTGACAGATTTAGAGGAAACAGTAGTGTAATTCAAAATAGTAAAACCACCAAAAAAAATACCACCCCACAAATCTGACACTAACAATTTTATCACCAGACAACGATCGCGAAGACCAATTATTCCACAAACGTGTAAAAGTAAAATTATAATACGTGTAAGAAAAATGCATAAAAACAACCGTAAACACGATTAAATT
>DWEI01005353.1:0-10879 GCA_018245875.1 Mysoria ambigua | reverse complement strand
ATTTTTGTAGTGTTCGACCCAGGAATCGAACCCGGGACCTCTCGATCGGCAGTCGCATCTGCAACCAACACGACCAAAGAGGCAGTCAATATAAGTCTTTTGTATATTACCTGTGCAATTAAGAGTAAATAAATAAAATAAATAAACAAGCGCGCGCCGCGGCCGCCCGCTGTCGGGCCCGCGGGGGCGCAGGCGCGCCGCGGCGGCCCACCGGGCTCGGTCGGCGGCTCGTCGTCCGGGCGGCGCGCCGCTTGCTGTCCGTCGCTACTGATATTGCGTGGCGGCTAGTTGAATGCGTTGTTGCGACAACGGTGTTGTGTGCGTCGCATTTTTTTTTATTTACGCCCCGTGCGCACTCAATTCGATGTCATTGTTCATGTTTTATTTCAGGTTAAAATTTCTTGTAAACCGGCAATATCGTTGTTAGGTTCGGAAACGCGGTAGGATTATACTTTTTGATTTTGAAAACTGTCAGTCACATTGCTTATTCATCGATTCATTTACTCCGCGATGGTTGTTTACAAGCGTTGAACGATACCGATCCAATTTTAGGTACTCTGTACAGCTGCCGTTTGACTTTCACATCATTAATAATTCAGAGGGTCGCTCGTTGTTCAGTAAAGTGACCGATTCGTTACACCGTCGGCCTCTATTTTGTTACATTATTGTTTCTTCAATTTTATTTTAAGCTTCTTATATTTTTTTGGGTTAGTTGAGTCGTACTTCGTCCTTTATAAATTTAGCGTCATTAATTAGAAGTTCTGCCATTTCGTATTATACTTGATCCATTAGCACCTTATCTAGCTAGTTAGCTTTTCACCGCTGTTAACCGTTTCCTCCTATGTCCAGGTCCTTCCCAATCCCCTACCAAGTGGAGCGCCATCAACCTATCCAAATCCTTCAACAGAAAACTCCATGCCCGCAGTAAATCCGCAACTAGAGATTTAAGTCCCGATGCATCATACAAAAACATCACGACCATATCAAAAAGCAACATAATAGAACCATCAAAATCGGGTCTCCTCAACACGGTGACGCAACGTAAGAAACAAGAAGAATCTCTCTTGCATCTTCCGTCCGACGCGAAGCTCAAAGGTCAGGGCTCGAGTAAATGGTTCAAGACAGCCAGGGAGTCGTCTGTGGATTCGAGACAAAGGAAGGAAAGGACGGAGGAAAAAAAAAAGCGGGTGACCGTCTCTAGCCCAGACCTGACCCGCGACGCGCTCGATCTAGCGCTCGACCGGGAGCACGGCCCGTGTTACTGCGCGCCGCGCGGCAGCACGGCGGCGCGCGCGATGAGCGAGTTCGCCACGAGGTGGGACAACCTGGTCGTCGTGCTCGCGTGCGCTGTCCTTGTGCTGGTGCTGCTCTCTACGCCGTTTTCATTTTTCTTCCAACGCCGCGCTGGCGGTAGATAAGTGTAGAATATATACATATGTTTAATTTTTTTTTAGTGTTTACTTTTCATTATCGCATAGGGTAAAGAAACAAATTGATTTCTATTGCAGTGGTAAGTAGATCGTAAGTACTGGTGACTGATTATGTTTTCGAATTATTCGTTTTCTACGTGGAATATTTAAACGATAGCTTACTAAATTTGACACAAAGCCTGGTAAGCGTCCTGAGTTTCAGTAAGGAGAATGGAGTTGTATTCTAATGTAAGTATAGTTACAATGAAATGTTGTGGTAAATTCCGAGAACGGCTGCTTGTGGGCAGCAATCGCGTCCACACTGCTGCTCCGCCCTTTGAGAGTAAGTGCTGCAATTACTGCCATACAAACACACTTCAGGCAGTGATGTTTGTGTCTCTTTAAGAAATACTTAAGAATAATCATTATTAAGAATTAATATTACGAATTTATCATTCTTCCTTGCAGTATTGTTTTAGCTTATATGTATTTAATGACAATTACACCCTTACTTAGAAGTAATAGTTCAACGTGATGCTGAACTAAGATATCATTGTTTCACTCATAAGGCGTTAAAAGTACTAATTACTAAAACGTCAAATCAAAATAAACGAGCTTCTCAGTTTAAATTCGAATAAAGCAAAAATCTGACGAATATGTTACATTGCAGATACCTACCAGATAAGAAATTATGATTTAATTGTCGTAGATAACACACCTATTGAAACTTAATAGCCCATTATGGAATATGATATTTAGTAATCGTTGTTAAACAAAGTTTTTTTTATTGATGTAATTTTGTAAACAATTAACTTTTAATGTTATCTTTATTCGTTTGTTTATCTTAATTGACCGTAGACCACCGCCACGTCTATTTCCACTGTAAAACTAACGCGAATACAACATCATGTCTTTAGGTTTGAAGACTGATTGCCAGTCCATTTGTTTACTACAGGTGACCATTCTTATCGTCAGGTGTGGCACGCGTCTTGGCTTACTCTTGAATAGGACAAATACTAACGGTTGGACAAATACTAACGAGCTATTATTGGAAAATCCAAAATAGAATAATTTTGTAGTATTCTACCCGGGAATTGAACCCAGGCACCCCCTATCGGCGGTCGTAGCAACACGACCAACGAAGCAGTATTTATACTTATTACTTTTAACCACTTTGTCAGTAAGAATTACCGTTTTTTGGACTTGATATTACAATTAATAATAATCGAAACTCTTGTTATATTCAACACGATGGCAAAATCTTTAAGCATGTTCACAATCCATCATAAAACCTTTTATTCTTTTGGCATCTAAGACGGGTTTATCTTCAAAAATAATTTAGGCTGTAAGATTGGGTAAGAGAACATAATGGTAAAAAGTCTTCCTTCTTGTTTTTTTTCTTTGTCACTGAAGTCAAAAGCATTCTTTCAATTATAATACCATAGCACACGTGCCAGGAATTTCTACGACAAGGGGTACGGAAAAGTTTTCTTTAATTAAATACGCTCATTATCTCCGAGAACGTGTTTCACTTTACGTTCAAAGTTCAATCCTAACGTCACACTTGCGTTAAAACCTTGACATTTGCGAGGCGAGGTTCATTATAACTTTGTCCTGAACGAATGGTAAGCTAAGTTTTCATTAATCGAATAAATTTCTGTAATTGTGAATAGACCTTGGGGTACTAATATTTTCCACCTTTTCGTGCTTGCTTGTTTTACCTTCTTTTGCTTAAGATAATCAAGGTTGGCTAGTAATCTTCAAATACAGTAAGTGGTTAGTTTTAGTATTCAAATGACACTTGCTCTCAAAATTAGTGGTTAAATGGCAATTCGTCTTTGTAATTAAATGTTGCTGACTTAATATTTAAGTAGCACTTCCTCTTAGTAGTCAATAACTCGAAACGCTTAGCTTTGGAAATCCGCCCAGAAGTCGTCAGATCTCTTGAATGCTATCAAGTTATAGCTATCATCATCATCAGCCTCTTCTCGTCCACTGCAGGACATAGGCCTCTCCAATAGAACGCCACTGAGCTCGATCTTCAGCTCTATGCATCCGACTACTGCCAGCCACTTTTCGTTTATCGTCACTCAACCCAGCCCGAGGGCGTCCTACACTACGTTATTGTTATATTTGTTTTAAATATACTTGTAACTTTTTATGGCATCAATACAAAAACTCATTGGCCACATGGAGGACTTTGTTAGGTGACTTATTTACAATTGCGTATTAAAATTTACAATCTTTGATCGCTGACGTCAAACGATCTTCGCCCTTGGCATTGGCGACCGAGCTTAATTAAAACTGAACCGTGAAGTCATTAGCGGGCGATGTTTATTCAAATGTTTTAATTACACATTACAACCGGCTACGTGTGTCGTGCACTGTGGCTACCATTGGTCGTTTCTGTTTTTATTGTGATCGTTAAACTTTCCCACCATTGGGTAACTGTTTAAGCAACATGAACATTGACATGGCCTGAGATTAATAAATTGTTTTTCTTTTAATGCTAATTGATAGGTGGATGGGGTTTTTTTCTAAGTGCTTACTTTGAACAAATCGAAATTAAAATCGCTTCATGAATTACAGAAAGGGTGAAATCTGTGCGTTTTTAGTTTCAGAGTTCTAAAAACTTTAGTTCATCCAACAATGTTCGGATACTGTGTATTGCTTCATTGCACACATGTATGTATAGGATATGCGCAAGCCAAAAATGTAGTGAAATCACATATTATGCTCTATACGGTAGCCATTTGCATATTCAGGCGTTACCGTTCCTACGCCTTCGTACTTCGAAAGCAATGTTTATGGATGAAATACGCGTAAAGTAAAAATACCTATAGGTAAATGTCAAATTAGCTGTTAAATGCTGAGTTAACATATTAACGCTGGCTTACGTTCGAGAATTTTTTTTATGTCTTTTATTTTGCCTTTGCCAATAACACCTTCGTATTATGGATAGTAATGATAACTTTTTTCTATCATCTAAATCGGTAAATACTATAAATAGAGACAGACTATAGATGCACTAGCAGACAGACAATAATCCCGAGTTTCACTCGTTATATCAAACGTCCCATGGAGTAGGGTGTGACTATTCCATGGAATGTTTGATATACCGAGTGAAACGCGGGATTGCTACAATCATCTGGATCCGTTTACTAGGAAATAAAGATGGGAACTTTTATAGATACAAACTAATATCTATATAGACCATCTGTATAGACCATGGTGTGTCGCATTGCTGCATTGTGAACGATCTTCACGCAACCGCATAGGGAATTAATTCCTTGAAACCGGCCCAGCATGTAGGCGTTGCGATACACCCATGCACTTGGACCCTAACTAATGATGATGAATGGCTGGATTTGATGCTTGACTGGGAGAACGTACTGCTCCACCGACATAGTGCTATGTAGCTTATATGTCGAGAGAGTTTACTTAACACTCCTACGACAAAGAAAGTTGTAAGCAAGTTAGTTTCGCGTTAGTTTGTAATGATTCTGTAAGATAACTGCAGAAGTACTTTTAGGTTTTTGTTTGCGGAGGTTGTAAATAATTTCAGCGGGTGTCCAAGGGTCGTAAAGGTATCTATTACAAGTTTCGATCGCAAAATCAGTTCATGGTGAACATACATTAGATATTTTGTTTTCCTTCCTCAATATATGTACAATAACTTTATGTGGTATGTAGTATATGTAAAGACTCGTAATCCCAGCCGTAAAAATAATTAAACCTATAATGGTATTCGACGATAAGTTATGCTGGGTTTTTTAAGCATAAAAATTTGGCAATGTTAAAGGCTGAGTTGTGTGAACTTCTTTTTTTAGCATCGATATTTTTTCAGACTGGCAGGCGATTCGTCGCCATGGCAGGTTCATTGAATAAGTGACGTATTGGACAACGCTTAGATACACTGCGTCGCCGGTCGACTGGAAAATTCTAAGGACGGTACTCCATTGGATGAGATAATTGGATTTTATCATAGCGATGGATATCTGGCGGACGTTTGATTTGAATAAGAATCTCCATGTTCACGTATTTGTATAATATGTAGTTATTATTTATGTAGAAATAAATTAAAAACGACGTACATGACAGGCGGTTGGTTGAGTGTGAATTATTTATGATACGGTGTATGGAATAAATTTCTATATTTTTTAATATGCTACTTCGGTAATTATTCTTGCCAACACACTTATATGCAACGCTGTCCGGTCCAAGAAGGAACTGAGAGCTGGCGAATATAACATTATATCCGACCGTGTCCTATTCAGAATCGAATATCTAATAACAAGATAGAACTATAAAGACGGATAATACAGTAACAGTAATCAAATTCTCGACTGAATGGCCGCTGCGTTCCAAATTCATCTGAGTTTTACGTCACCAAATCTTGTGCGCTGTGAGAAACCAGTAGGTATTGCACAGAATTTTACGCGACTGTGACACAATAGTATCGGGATAGGTGTCGTGTTGGTCGCGTGACATGCACGTAAATGACATTCACTTGTCTACGTCAGAGATGACGGCGACGGCTGGCTCTACGCCGTATTGTATTTCCTTAAGAATCAACCAGCGTCACTGTGTGTTGGTTTGAAGGTCGATTTACAGAGTCGACATACGAGTCTGTAAATTCACAGCTTTTCAATTTTTGAGTACAAAGACTAAGTGAATCCTGACGTGAGTAATAGTTAATGAAATAGTTTATCTTTCTACAAAAACAAAGTGATAAGTGACTTGGTATTAGTCAAATGGAGACCCATAATATGAAGTTATAGTTGGGGGGGAACCGCCCACTTACTATATGGACATGTATCTGGACATGTGTCCGGTGTATGGCAATAGACTCACCGCCTATTCCATAGTGGGCGATTAACTTTGAAACGTGGGAAAATTACACCCGTCTGCCTATGTCTTAGGGGATTATATGCGAGATATTGTGTTTTTAAACAACGCTATTTTATTAATATAAAATGCTAAATGTCTTATGTTACTCTCATAAGCCTTTTATTGTGTCACTGCTGGAAAGGGGTCTCCCCTCGGTATGAGAAGGGTTAAGGGCATAAGCTTACGTAAGTTCCGTACGCGTGTGCAGGTATAAAGTTCAATATGAAAATAAAATATATTGTTACATAATTCATATATACTGGTTAGAAAACTTCCAGTACTGTACGTTTGTACTACATAAAGAAATCTAATATACTTTTTGACACATTTGGCCTCGCTTGAACCTTCGAGTAGTCCTTAATACCTCAGAAAGCGGGTCGACTTTGCGCGATAAAGAAAATGTATTTTCGGATGATATAACGCTAGCTACTATCTAGAGAAAGTAAGCCGTCCATTAGCCGAGGACGCGGGAGAAATGTATGGATAAATGCAAAGCCTTGAATTTCGCAAGGATCTTCGGAGGGCAGACGTCGAGCTGTCCGGTGCTACTTACGTAATGTGTATCAGTAGCGTGAGGATTTACGTCGGCTACGACTTGTATTATATGTTTAAGGGCGGCATTATAAGATTTTTTTACTTGAAATACCCAGTGTTAGTACAGAATTTGGATTTGTGGCCGGTGGATGGCAAAGTTTACCCTTCTATTCCATGATGGGACGTAAAGTTGACTGGAGGAACTTTGAAGTGTACTACACACATTTGCCTACTTCTTCAGGGAAATCCAGAGGTGATATTACTAGTATGGAATTTTCCAGTTTTAAACTACTTATAAACGAGCGTTGAAACTGTAGGACTTCAGAGTGATCACTACGTTTTATTTATCAGATACGCTTGTTGGATCTTTGTTTTGTATAAAGGATCTGAAAAGAAGATTCAGATGGAACATATTCGATTGAAACTGTAGAGAAACCCGCCACTTAGGTTATTAGATTCAGCAGCGCTCACATGAATTATGTAAGCCATATCTTAGATGACGTCGATCTGCTGAGTAAACCATAACTGTGCTTTTATTATTCAGTATTATAAAGCGTAAATATGATCAACTTTTTGCTTTGAGATTTAGTTCACATGTTTGATGATATCGATGATCGATGAAATCTTCTAACACGTGTCTGTTGACATTTGTCCCATTTTACGTCAGACAAAAGTATAGTACGATTATGTAATATAAATGATAACAACGGCGTACAACTTAATAAACTCTGTCGGGTTTTTGCTAAGTGTTCAGCTTATATGAAAGTTTGTACAAAATCATCATCATTACTCGACATCGTGGTCGCCATCATCGGCCTATATCAGTCGACTGTTGGACAAAGGTCCACCTCAAACACCGCCATCTTACCCTGTCCTCAGTTTGCGCATTAAGCTTCTATTTGCAACCTTTCGTTCGAATTGTCCAAACAGCTTCAAAAACATTAGTTTGCCCGGCCGCGGATTAATTTATTCATATATGAGTACATATATGTTTAATTTAAATAAATGCCAGAATACTTTGCTAGATTAATGGTTTATTAATGTTTAATTATCTTTTTATTAGTTTTTAGATACCGATTTGTCTGAGTTCGTAAGTAATTAAAGTTACGTAAATATTGTTTTACGTTCAATAAATCTTTGGATCTAATTTGGGACATTCGCTTAAAACTTATTCCATTCCATCTCGCGATCAGTCTGACACGCGCTAACACTTGGTATACCTAAAGCCTGCCTTAAAAGGTTAAGTATAAAAATTGTAATGTTACTAACATGTGAGGATCGGTCATAATGCGATTGTAGTTTTCTATGTTATCGGAAATTAGTTTAGGTAGTGTAAAATGTTCATAGTACGGGCTCACTTACTGTTTGGTTTTGATCTGTGTCAAAGTATTGAAGACTATATTTTGCTAAATATTTTTTACTTCTCATTTCAAAATAGCTCTATCAGCTGTTATTAAAATTTAACAATGAGTAAAATATTTATCATTAGAAAAGACATAGCCAAATATGTCGAGCTTCGCTAAATTTCGCTTCACAATATGTCTAGCGTTACAGGCCTTACAGATATTTACAGCTTCCTGCAATCGCCGGTGACCTCGTTCCCGGCAGCCTTGACCCTCCCCGGGAAATGCACAGAGATTTATCTCGCACAGCTCGGAGCGACAAAAGGAACCTTGTCGGAATGCCGCATTTATCTACTGCAAACGGAGCCTTTTTACCTTGAACTTGTGCAAAATTTGCGCTGTACCCGATTGTCAGAGACGCACGCAATGCGGGCGTCATACTCTATATAAAAAGTATAGTCGATACTGAATGATCTCTGTGGGATATATATTTTAAAATATCATGAGTTTCTAACTTTTAATTCATGGTATGTACACATAAATATTTTTTCCAACCATTATATCGTTCCTTTTCTGCATCACGGGTATTCTCTCAGAATGATAGGGTTGGGACCATAGTTTACCATGTTGTCTAAATGCTGTTTTGTAAAATTTATTCTCCTTTACAAAACATTTTTCATGAACTCAAAATTTCAGGTTTCCTAATCGCTCACATGATGGTGTCCTTCAGCGCTTATCGTATTTATTACGGACTGCCAAATTACTACGTACAAGAATTCTATACCTGTCTATTTTTCCCGATACGTAGAACATTGAATTGTTCGACTCAAGAGAGACACACAATTTCTACGCCAGCGTGCACGTTTCGCAGATCATTCATCGCATGCCATCATATGCGACAATAGTTGCAAGCCTGCAGTTTTTAAAAAGAACTTTTTAGGTAGATACATGGTACACGGGGCAGGATTATAGTGAACGGATACCATACGAAGTGACAATACAGTGACGCATATTACCAAAACAGTCTAAGGACGCCTTGTACAGACATACGGAAAGCATTTAAATAAAACGTCCGAACAGCCGCACTGGCGCCGTCGTGCGTCACCGCCGTCGCCCTCGTTTGTGGCCTGCACGTCTGCTGAGAAAAGAGCCATCTTATACTAAAATGTTGTTTCATTAACATAATGGCAATTCTCATTCGCGTTATGATGACCTGCGTCGATTGCCCTTGGACTGACTAATTAATACCTACGTTCATTTAAGCATGAAAGAGTTTTTGTTTCATGTAGTTTTCATTTTTTTATATTTCCATGTACTTTTTTTTATTGTATTTGTGTAATCTGCAGTGGTATTTTTTATCTTAATGTCAGATGAAAGGCTATTTTAATTTATCATTAAGTTGAATATTCAGAACCAGCTACGCTAATGGACATCAACAATTGCAATCATTTATTTAACAACAATTGACTAGACAATTTAAATACTTTATTATGTAACAAAATAAATACTGGAAACGATATGAAAAATATACAAATACATGTAGTGTGCAAAATAGCCATGTTTTCCACATTAAAAACACTTCAGTGTTACATTTGAATTTCCACCGAGAGAAAGATTCAATTTTCTCGACCAGCACTCCACTGCGCGGGACGCCAGTTGCATGGTGAAATTTTTATTTTCAACATTTAAAGCGCTGGAACTTTTCTAACAAACGAAGTTTTTAATAATACAATGGGACATTGTTATTTTTATATATTCAAGAATTGCCAAGTATTTGTCAAGTACATCCACGTACATGAGTATACAATTCAGAAATGCCTTCACAGTTTTTAGGAGCTGTATGAATAATTAAAATATTGACTAACTATATTATGACGTAGCTTTATATTTATTAATATTTATATAATTAATTACAATAATATCTTGAAACATCGCGCACGACTACGTAACTGAACTAGGCAGCCTGTTCGCTATATTTATGAGAAAAGTGACTAACTTAAAAATATTTACTATTTTACATCCCCGTACTTTACAACTATATGTGGTCCGCAAACAAATTTTTGTTCCGAAATCGAATCGAGCCCACGTCTCCCGACCCGGAAATCGGTGCTGCTTAGCTAACGAACCTTTAATCCAACACGCCCACCTACGTATGTGAATGGTTTGTATCAACAATGTAAATGAATCTTCAGAATTAAATGTATCCGAACATGCGTTGAACACAATAAATGCAAGCATAATATTTAAAAGCTCTTATAAAGTCTGTCCCGGCCAACAAACGTTCAATTTTCACTATGAAATCCCGCAGACCGCGCTCGGCGTTTCTGGGTCACGGTCGGAACCCGTTCTTTATTTCCTATCATATTTTTATTCACCATTTAAATTGTCGCTTCTTTTAGGTATTGAAACTACTTCCTGGCTGCCGCTGAACCAAAAGAACTACACAGACTCTGTATCGGAGCACCTCAGAAATGCCCTCTAGCAGGCAATGAAGCATTTCGTTAATCATTGACGAGTAACAATTGGTACGACTTTAATACTCGTCAATGTTTAACGGAATGATAATTGTCGCAAATCCGAGGAATAGGCTGGTGTAAATCAAACTTCTTCTAGCGTTTTTTACGACATATTTTATCCGTCCTTCCTTTTACAGTCCAAACTTAAGAAGAATTCCATTCCAATTCAAAAAAAACAATAGAACCT
>DWEI01005352.1:0-10879 GCA_018245875.1 Mysoria ambigua | reverse complement strand
CCAGTAATATATATTATTGTTAGCGGCATTTTATATATTTTTTTAACTTTACAGTTTAATTCATTGATTTTTATGTCGTTTCACTGAGAAATTTAATATTTCGCGTTATAAAAAAATAATTGGTTAAATACATTACTTTACAAAATCAAATAATTAGGCAGTGCTGTAATTTTAGTATAAAACTACAATTTTGACGTTCTTCTAAGTTACTCTCTACTGTGTCTCATTTATATTTGTGCACTTATTGTATTACAGACTTAGAACCATATCTAATAGTTGTCTTAATGACTACTAACTGTTTACCGACACGACCCTCTGTTTTCTTCCACTATACTTGTGTAGGTCTATGTAGTTTTCACTTTCGTCTATAACTTGTTAATAATTTAATCAAGTAGTCTTAAAATAGTTCATTCTTTTAATAGAATTGTAATTGTAGGCATTAAAATATTATTTATTAAAATATTAAAACCTTTTAGGTTTTAATCAAACGGGGCTTAAATATTTTTATAATTATTTTTATTAAGACCAATTATATTAATGTTACTGAGAGTCCTATTCTTATTATTATTCTTATTAATCATGTGCCTAATATTCTTCTTATATAACTTTTATTGCTTCATTGTACCGTCATTAGCAATACCGTAGGTACCTACAATCTTGTGTGAGAAAATGCAACGCTTAGCTCAACCATCAGCATCACCCACCATTAAACGAGCGAGCCCCGCCCGGTGAACACGTGGCTTCATTGATTTCGCGTGTCTGTTAGTCAGAGGATGAAACAAATGGACCATTCGCAGCGTCGCACTTCGCCACACTTTGGTTATATAATGAAGTGTTGAGTCGGTGCTCACACTCGGTATGCGGATCGCGAGTGTCGCGCCAATATCCACATAGCTCCTGCTGCGTGCTAAATAGAACGCGGTTAGGTTGAGTTCTTCACTACGTTATATGAAAATATTCTTATTATATCGCCACGCCAGATTCCTCACGGGGTAGATAGACGTAAACGCAAAATATTTCTATTCTTACGGACCTAGCGTGCTTCTAACTCGTATGCATATATTTCGTATAAAATGATCACTGCACTGCATAATGCAGACAAAATTTCGTTGTATGGCATTTTCGAAGCGCTGATAAATGGGATTTTTCAAGAAACGCGTAAAAAATTTTTTAATGCCGATTATGTATTACAAGTTCATCTGGTGTTTACTTACAATCAGCTGGCAGGTCTACCTGATTGACAGATAAATTAAGAAAAAAGATATCAACTTACGGACCTTTACAAGGCCAGTGACGAGGCTGTATTGTTGGCCGAGTTTCGGTGCTCAACAATATAAACCAGAGTCGACACGCAAAGGAGAAGAATGGTCTGTTGACAGGTTGTAGGTTGTAGACAGGTTGGTCCTTCGACGTACTGTATGCGCGGAAAAGAGTCCCTCGTGTGAATAAATAATGTAAGCAAGCGTGACTAACGCAGATAACCGCTAGCTACGGACATTGCGCTCCCCGAGTGAGCATTGTGAGCCGCAAGCCTTCAGTCTTCGTCACATCCCGCATTTGATCTTAATTACGTCATTTGCATTCAAGATCGGATGTTTGCGGATTAACGCGTCGCTTCTATTACGAAACGTACGCTTTACTTTTCCATGTACTTTAATAAATTTTATAAACCTTCATTACCAAATTTTGACGTTCATTCAGAAACGTCTCGTTGGTCGTGTTGGTCGCTAGTGCGACTGTCGACCGAGGGATCTTGGATTCGAATCCCGGGTTGAATACTATTGATTTTTTTTTAAATATCGATTTTCTAGTAGTGACTTGGAGTCTGGAAATGTGCCGGGTGTAGTGCAACAGGCTCACCACCTATACTAAGGTGAAACTTAAACTTAACTGGTGAAACGTGGAAGTGTTCAGCATTCGTCTGCCTACCTCTTTGGGGATTACAGGCGTTATATTACGCCTAGATAGTCATATGTTAAATATAATGAATAACATAATATATTTTAATGAATGTAGAGGAGGCCAAATAAGTCTACCAACTTCGTATTAAATGAAAATCCTTATTGTGTCTACCCCGATGGGAAATGAGCTCATGCCTATACTATCATTAGTATATATACTATGATTAGTATGTATGTAAAAGTGTATATGTATTTTGAATACATTTAATATATTCAACACATCATTGGCTTCATATGTTCAATATGTATTATAAATATAATTATGACATAAATGTACCTACACTAGTATACCGTAATTCATAGGTTCGACCGAACATAATTGTATACGCCGTTGTCATATACTTACCATAAATATTCCTTCATATGTGTCATCTCATATGTGTCACTTCATATTTGTCACTTCATATGTGTACCATAAATATTCCTTCATATGTGTCTATCTTGAAAATTTTCCAATTGGTAATAATATAATAAGTAAGTAAGGGGAATTAGAACCACATATATAATATACATGCAAACTGATACTGAGTTATGAGCAGTTTATGTAGACACGAGCTAAACGGCTTAGCATTATGTGATTAACGTTGTAGCGATAATCGTGTTATCGTAGATGTGTTTACTAGTCTCTATGCGAAGGCTCGCACGTTCCTTGGTACTCCATTAAAGCGAATATCCACATTAAGAATTCTTGTGTCAATCGTCCCGTTAATCGAACTGTAATATATCGTCGGCGGCCACTCGGTTGTGCCAACAGCAGAACAGTAACTGACCGTAATAACGAATATTCGCCGTACCTCCACAGATGCGCCGCGAACGTAGAGGACATTTTGAAATAATTCTCGAAACCAACCGCACTACTAATATAGCATTAACAAATCCTATAAAATTTGCTTCTCATTGCATTCGCCGAGTAAAGTTTCGAAGTACAGTTGTTACCTCCTCCAGTTAAAGTTTGTGCTCGCTTCGAAAATACTCACGGACTGGGAAATTAACTGAATACAAAACTCCGTCCGTGGGTGAGGTTTCGTTGCTGTGATCTTTTTAGAATTAAAATGTGATGAAATAGAGGTTACTTATTACTGCTATTATAATCCTTATCATTGTATCGTCAGAGAGGTAGGTAACACCGAGTGCCAAATATCTGTATATTTAACGACTTGATGTGGCAATTCCTGGCTAACATAGACGGGTCTTTGTCTTCATCTCTTAACATGTCTTAACTCTTAACATCTTAACATCCCGTAACGCGGCGATGCGTACACTTTGATAAGCTAGGGTTATAAGCTTTGAAGGGTTTGACAGACGAATAGACGTTAGAATGTTTGATAACTATGAAAGTGGATAAAGTATGGATGAATTTAATGTTGACATGTCATTTTCAATACTACTTTTACTCATTTATCATTTGACTCATTTCTTGAACATATTATTTACATAAGTTTCACACCAAGATGATGCAAAAACATAAGAACCGGAAACAGTAATTAGAAAAAAGGAAAAACGTTAAATTATTTTCCATTTTAATTTGATTTTGACATGTAATATTATGAGTTGTAACATCATGAAAGTTTGCTTCACACTACTCGTACTTGTAAGTCAGACTCGTGCCCAACAGTGGGACGTGACAGTTTCTGCTGCAGGCTTTTAGAGTACAATAAATTAATAATAAAAAAAAGTATAAGTACATCAGTGATTAATTTTATTGTTGTATGTTTAATACTGCAATACATATAATAACCAAAATAAATAACTAACTTTTTATTCGTTGTTAATACATGAATTGATTAGAGATAATTATATTAATTTGTACTTAAAAGAAAAAGGAGAAAAATATCATCTGTTCTTTTTCCTCTGAAAGAGTTCTGTGAATTTGCCGGCTTCGTACGTCGGCATGAATGGAAGGTACTTGGTCCACTGCCATCTGGAAGTTTTAAAAATTGTTAATAAGCAGCCCATGTTCAAAATAGTATAATATTATTCAAATTGAAACAAATGTACAATTCAAATTCGAATAGATGTCGATTGTCGTACCTGCGTACATAGCTCATACCGACAGGGAAGTCGTAGGTGTCTCCGCCCTCGCTGGCTCCCCCCGCCTCCAAGGACATCTCTTTGGTCCACGCAGCGAGACCTCGTTCTTCGTCAGTACCTACAACCAGTGAAATATTCGTGTACCGTTTGGTAAGGTCGCTACAGGTTTGAAACTTAGACGTTTCGCAAATAAAGTTCTTGTCATCGACGAGCGGCAGCGTAGGCGCTGTGAGAAACTGCGCTCCTCTATTTCCTGCCAATAACGGACAAAATACCAAAAACCCCTACGAAAGTGCGCAGACACTCATTAGGAGGGGCGTATGTCCAACAGTGGATCGACTCCGCCTGGTCATACTGATGGCAAACTAGAAAATAGAGAGATTACCTGGTATAAGGTTATCCAGTAAGCAGCCCGTGATTCCCCCCACTAGTATAGACGTAGAAAGCAAGACTTGCAGCACGGCGTCCAGGGCCTCCACGCCAGTTCGTATGACGCCACTGTGGGCCGCCATCCAGCGCGTGAGCACCAGCGGGAAGAACAGGCTGAAGCCGATGATGTACAGGTTCCGGGAGCTGTTCAGGTTCACATACTGCAGCGCTGACAAACCTGTATGATGAAGGGTAGTAAAAAATACAAACTTTCTTCAAATGCGGTTATTGTGATTGTATGAATCATTATAGTTTTCGTCGGACAATTTTAAATAAACGGGGGTAATAATTAAATTTTATAAATGCTATTTCTCGTTGTCTGGACAGTTAAGATGTCAAACAAATCTATATTTTATTTATACGTATTTTATGTCTCAGACGAAGAGAAAAAACATTTATAAAAGATGATTATTTTAATTTTTCTACTGTTGTTTTTTTTAAAAATATTCCGAGAATAATACACGCTCCAATTAAAGGTTGAAAAATTAACAACACTATTTTACAGTAATACATGGGTCATTTTAAGATAGAAATGGTTTAAAGTCCAAGATGATCATACAAATCAATTCCTGTATTAATTTTATTCTGTCACGACAAAAGCAGTAAACGTTTTCTTTCGATGAATAATGTCCAATATACACTAACCAAACGCAGAGATCATGCCAAACATTACGCAGAACAGTCCGCCGACTATCGGCTGAGGGATGATGATGAACACCGCTCCCAGCTTGCCGACCACTCCTTGCAAAATCATCAGGCCGGCTGCCCATTGCACCACTCGGCGGGAGCCTACCTGTGTGAAGAAATAACGATATTCATGACTTGGGATATGGGTAGACCCGAAAGAATGTTATGATAACAATATGGTCTAATAACTGCATTGAAAGATGTGTTTTCATATATATTTTTTCATTTTCAGGCGCAGAATAAGCATTTGTGCCCATTCCACAAATATATTTTCACAGTAATGCCAACAGTTATGCACAGTAATTACTGCATCAACCAACTAACAATCAATACAAAACAGATAGAATAAAACTTGGACGGAGAGTATCTGTTTTATCTTATATCTCTATCTTTACAAAATACCTGAGGAGCTTCTTCTAGAGTCACTCTATAAACGCAGCCAGTTTCGGAGCCTTTAATTTTTAAGTGGGAATATTGCAAGAATGCAAATTGGAGAGGTATCTGTAACTTTAGTCATTCTTACCTTCGTTACTCCAATAGCGCCGACATTTTCACCGAAGGTGTTGGTTCCGTTGCCAGATCCCCAAAGTCCAGCCAACACTGTACCCAAGCCTTCGGTGCCCAGGCCGCGGTTTATCGCATGCAGTGGGGTCGGAGGCGCGGCTTGAAAGCGATAAAGATATTTAGGTATTTAGTTAATTGTCCTTAAGATATATGACGGTAAGTTTTCAGCAGCAACGTACGCGATGGGGGAACTTGCGCTCTGCGATCACTAACACTCATAGTCATCGCGGGGATTATGGGCATGATCCCTCAGGGAAGGCAGCAATCCAACAGTGAACATCAGGCGGATGGTAATAATTTTGTAATAAAAACATTAACCTAATAAATGTGACCGGTCCGTGGAAAAATGGAAGAAGCAATAATGTGTTTAAAAGTTATTGATGATAATCGCTCGTCGGGACATGATGGATGGGACCCTAAACGAATTCTTATAGTGTGTACATATATCGACAAACATTCACACGTAAGTACGTGTATAAACCTATATATAAAAATATGCATAACTTTGTGGCTTAGAATCTTCCCTCTCGCGCTTGTGTCAAGTGTTTGAATCCTTGGCACATATCTCCCAATTCCTTAAGTCACGTGCGGCTAAAAAGAACATTCGCTACAATATTGAAGAGAAACGTAACGAAACCCTTTATCCCTAGGTACGGCCCCTTGCGTTTTCTAAAACGTGATCGACCTGCGATCGGCCAACGTGCTAGACTCTGTAGTCTAGTAAAGAGTTATTTTTTTCAGCTGTGGCTACATAATAATGCTCATAAGAAAATCGTCAGAAATGTTATTCGCAATACCCCTTCAAAGTGAAGGAAATGTATTCCCAATTAGACAATTTATGGGCCTTAACCCTCTCATTTTGAAAACCCATGTTCCAACAGAAGAACGAAGTAATAGACAATTTATAATCCAAATTTCATTCATCTCGTGTGTCTTTATCGATTACATATTTAATTCTGATTTCTTTTAAATTGTCCATAATTCAATTTGTGTATGTCGAAACGTATTTCAATTATTGTCAAATTTTCTGCAGTACTTACTATATTTTGTTCTGTATTTAAATTATCTCCAAATGATACTCAAATATTAGAAAGTTTGGAATGGCGATCAGTTTAATTTTCAAAATTTTCTCAAATAATATTCAACCATCCAAAATTCCTGCATAGAACACAAATCGATCCTCAAGTTATTGATGACGGATACAACGAAACTTGATCGATGTGGGACTTTCAAGAATTCGATTTTGGAGGGAAAATGTTTTAGCCGTTTAGGGATAAATCGTTCCCGTCAAGTTGTTTACAAAGCAAACAAACATTGAATTATGCTTATTACAATATAAAATTTTCCTATAATGCTAGTGCCACAGTATAGATGAATCTTTAGAAGTATATTGTATACCTTCGTAATGTAGACGTTCCTGAATACGTTGTAATAAAATTGTTACATTTTTATAGAAACACATTTACATGTGCAACAGTATACATATTTATTAAATTTCGTTTCACGTCAATTCGTGAACAATCAAATTTATCATTTTATGACCTAAACATAATATATCATAACGTATCATTCAATACGGATTGAAGAATTTCTTTTCATGTTACTTTTACGAATTTTAGCTTTACGTTGTTTAAATGACTGTCAAAACAGTGTATGTTCAAATGATAAAATACATAGTATATATAGTACATATTTTATCATTTAAACATACATTATACCCATGATAATAGTAGTAAATAGTGGTCAAAGGACTATAATGAAGTACGTACACTATTCATAAAGTAATGACATCAAAGAAATACGTAGTATTGTAGGTATTACTGCATTCTTCAAATTCAAACTAAAACTTCTTACTATGAACGAAGGAGGCTAAATTTAGAACCATTAATCATTTAAATGCCAAGATATTTATTGCTTACAAAATGTATATGAACACGCGAAACCGCTGTTGGCAGAGCCGGAGTGCATTTCAAATGTTCATAACACAAAAGTTGATCACGAAACTTTGTAGACGGTTGAATAACATAGTTCATTAATGAGAATAAATTCTTATTTTGCGACTTATGAAAACTTCTGTGGAAATTACCTGAAAATAAAGCATACAATGGAGACCAATCAACGAGCTATAGTTCGGCATCCCACGTGAGGAGGGGCTTCGGATCTAAATTCAAATGTATAACAGGTAATAGAGGATAAGAAAAAAGATCTTGGTATAACATACACGCCTTAGAGTACACCAGAATGTTCTTTAAAGCATGGGAAGTCAGCTAACACTCATTTAGATAAAAAGGACAACTTGAAAAGAGACCTGTTTCCAAAACCGAATGGGTAAATGAGGATGATTATGAGCATAAGGATGATGTAATAGTGAAGACCTTTCAATTGAGAAAAGTAAAGGAATAATATAAAAAATAATTGCATTATAACAACAGTATATTATTATAACTCCTAAAGTATTGTTTCCTAAATAAGTGATAGGTTCATCAAAACTTGGTACTGCACGGATCAAACAGTAATAATACAGTAATTTCGCAGGTAAGAACAGTCTGATGAGCCAGCCGTAAGCTGAGTTTTTGGGTTCATGGTACAGTCAATGCTAACTGTGAGGCTTACCGCACATCCGAGCCGTAGTCGGGTAGTAGCTGATGGATTCCACAGTGCAGGCCAACACGCCGGCCAACATTCCGAGCACGCCCGCCACGCTCACAGTGGGCACCCCCCACTGACCTGGGAAAGGAACATTCTGGTGTGATTGTTGTGATTGTATGTGTATTTAAAGCTTTGGAAGACTTGCATACATCAAGAAAATAGCGTAAGAATTGGAACCTTTGATTTTTGTAAATTCGGTATTTTGAAATTTTGTTTATTCAATAATATGAAATGATGTGCATCAAGTCTGTAATGATAAAGATATGCACTCTGCTTATCTGGTAAGGGACCTCACGTGACCATAAAATAGTAATATCGGTATAAATATTTGTACCGATGTTAGTATTGTTTAAATGATAACTGGCTATTGTAAAGGAAGTAAGGTATCACCTGGATAAGGCACACGGAACCAAGGCGCGTCTTCGATAATGTTCAGTTTGAGGTCCGTTCGCGCTGGGTGTCCCTTCTTGAACACGTCCGTGGCGGTCAGAATGCCGCACACCGCCCACATTATTATTATAGTAAGCAAAACCTAAAAATATATACTCTGTTAAGTTAAGAAAACTATTGTTAGTAATGCCTGCAATGCATGTAATTATGTCTGCCAACCCACACTTGATAAAGGCGGCAGAATATGCTCCCAATCCTTCTCAATTTAAGAACAGGACCGTGTTCAACAGGGGAACGATAAGAGGGTCAGTGATGATGATGCCGTATTACTCATGAATCAGAATAAGTGCTAGCTTAAATGAACTCGGTTACAAAGTTCTTGAATACCAGTTAGCGGAAATTGTATGATGATGCCTGCGTTCAGTTTCAATACAATATGAAGCAGATAACAGCACAAATGATTTTCGGAACTTTCCTAAAATCGAAGACCATAGTCCCCCATGGAGTATGGTTACATGTACTTAAAATAGTGTTAAAAGCGAATGAAACAAAACATGATATTATACAACCATACTAACCGGAAATAGTTTGAATAGCGGAAACCACACAATGGTGAGGCCGCCGCCCTTCCTCCAGGCCACGGTGGGTATATTCACTTCTGTCATGCACTGCGAGAATATCGTGAGCAGTATGAATGTTCTGGAAAAGGAGATATATTTGAATATTTTGGAACTGACCCATATATCATCATAATTGTCGTCAGCAGCCTGATTCAGTCCTCTGCCGGTTTATAACTTGTGTATGTGAATGTTAGATCTTTCCTAATATATTTCTGTCGTGTTTAGCAAAACATATACATAATAATTTTTAGATATTCTAAAACTTAATTAGTTATTTCACGTTACAAAAGCAAAAATCTTCGACCAGAATAACCATTATCTTAATAGTAAGAGAGCCTATTACAATAATATCCTCGTACTATCCCTTCCAACGCTCAAAGGGCAACTAATCCAATTATCTCCAACTCACGGTAACAACTTGTTCCTTCACTGAACTACAAAAGTCCTTTCTGAAGTCCATTATTTGTAAATAAAGCAACTTAACCATACAATGGAGATTTCGCCTGAATTCTCATTCTGTTAGAACGGTCAAATATTAAGTATAATTCGTATGTGTAAAATTAAATTATCTTTCTGTAATTCTGAAACAATATTTTTAAATTGTTGCACAAAATTCCAAAGACATTATTTAAGTCTGAACACTGTTTGAAATTGCTCTCCGTTCACCTGTCACTTTATTTTTGAGTGCTTATATCGGAAAAAGGTTGACCCAATTTTTGAATTTTCATTCAATGATAAAAAATTCTCAGACATTCAGGTCAGAATTGAAGACAGAAATTTCAATCAAATGATTGCTGTTCATTTATAGGACGCGGCGCGAAGGATGTCGCAACTGTTCATTAATACTCCACATGACGCATGACGTGTAGGTAGCTTTACATCCAAAATTACCTCATTACGCATAGAACATAGTATTAAAATAAGGTAACTGCTATAATAAAATAACTGTATAATAATACAAAGCTTTTAACGATATAGTTACCATAATTGTTAGTGATACAAAAATGTGGTTATTCCGTTTTTGTAACTTTTAAACATTATGTGATGGGCTAAGGCTTGGCCTCGACACTGCCTGATGCGCATATACGTCCTATGATCTAAACCACGCATACCGAGGAAAAGGCTATTCACATGTGCGTTAAATAGTAAGGTTATATAACATACACTCTTTGTAGTGGAAATTTGTGGCTTGCGTACTCCTGGCTTAGAAGTACATACATTTTTTTTTGCATAGCTTAGGTCTGTAAAGATACTTGATACTACTTACTCACTGCATAACTTTACGTACATATAATTTTGTGATTGTGTATTGTATCTGTACTATCTGGCTACATCTGTGTGCTGTATAAATCTATCTGGGTCACTCATTAGTTGTACAGATCAGGTGAATCGATAACTTGTTGCTCCGGGCAATGACTCGGCCGTCCCCAGGAGCAGCTTATGTGCTACTTTGTAGGCTGCGTTTTAATTGAGTAATATACAATGTTCTTTAGATTACTACTACTACTACTATATCTTCACGCCAGGTCCCTTACGGGGTAGGCAGAG
>DWEI01005351.1:0-10880 GCA_018245875.1 Mysoria ambigua | reverse complement strand
GTGTTCGACCCGGGAATCGAACCCGGGACCTCTCGATCGGCAGTCGCTTCTGCAACCAACACGACCAACGAGGCAGTCCTTAATGAAACTTACAAAATAAAACTTAAATCGAAAGAGAGACTTACCCTCCAATTCCTATCCATTAGAAATATTCAGGCGTGAAAGCATACAAAAATTAAGCATTATAAATATCCACATTTACAATTTTCATTTATTCGCTCGTGATAATTCTCACTGACACAAGATGTCTAAGCAAACTCTATAAACTCAGTGACTTAGAAACTTTAAATTACCTTGCAGTCTTATAACACCTTAATATACCCAAGCAAAAAAAATTGTTAAAAGTAGGTTATACGGTATATACATAACACCTAAGCTCATAAAGGTAACTAATTTGATTATTTAATGTCACCACTTGCCTCTTGCAGTTAAAGTTTTCAATAAACTATATAATTATATCCAGTAGCGTGTTGCGTTTAACGAGAGGCATGTAGCGGCTGCGGTGCGTGTCGCACTCGTCCGCCGAGACTCTACCAGACTCTACCTGTTACGGATACTAAGTACTTGTATCACCTCTAGCGAGTTGCTATAATAGATCGTGACACTATTTGCTCTGTAGTTACATGTTTTCAGACAGTGTTTGTTGATATATAACAAATACAGTTCAAATAACATTAACTAAGGTTATCCGTTGAAATATATAGTTCTTAATATTCTCTCGAAGTTCATACAGTATAAAATTTTTAAACGACGATTTACATCGCTTCTCGCTAGCATTATATGAAGTTCCGTACACCGATTTTTTATCACAAAACCATATATAAAGTAATTGCGGCGATTGATTGAACGGTCCCCTAATAGGAAAAATACCTAAATGAAGGAAAGGAAAAAATTGGATACATGCTTTTACTGGAATAACGTTTTATCGCTTTATTTGGTGCTGAATTAATACGCGCGCGCGCGGAATGCAATCCGTTAGTTAATTGAAGAAAACTTTATTAAATGCAATTGCGCTATTAAAATATAAATATTTTTATAAGCGCCCAGATATTTGTCCAGTGTGACAATAATGCATTACGCATTCATGCTACATCTGCCAATAAACCGCGGTGTGTAATGATACGCTGATTGTATGAATTTATAGCATAAATAGATACTTTTTTATAGAAATTTTCAATAAAGTAAAAGTAAAACTTATTTTGTTGAATTGTTTACAATTTTAAAAAAAGGAATTAAAATTAACTACAATTAATATTTCCAAAATTATATATTTATTTTATAAAAACAAAGCTCCTCAAAAACAGACCCACTGACTCTGTTATATTTGAATTGCTCACATATTAAACAGAAGCTTATTATATTTTAAAACGTTCACTGCAAATTTGATTACACACACGTACAAATAAACCAGATTGACATAAAACTTTATCTGTGGTTGTCCATTAACTATTCATCTATAAACATGTTAGGACAAATGTCAACGGATATCGGTCCGGTAACCGCATGTATTAAGGATGCGAGGTCAGAAATACGCGTATGCTAACCGAACGTCACTCATTACGGTCAAATGTCAAACTAAGCCAGTGATTTCTAAACTTTACTTGTGCTGAGTTCACACTTCATTGCATATATTGATTTATTTCATCTTCTGATGTCACGATTTGATACTAGACTCCTTTACTTAGATTATATTTAAGACAACGCAATGTTCTAGACTAGCCCTAGATATAGAATAGTGATTAAAGTTCAGATGCGCGCCATGACTTATACTTAAAACTCATAATATAAGAGGCTGAACTCTAAAGCCCTAACGTGTAGCTAATGCTAGTTTCAGCTTTTATTACTCTAGTACCACATTAGTGGGTGTGCTTAACGTATACCTAATGGTATTCTCTAGGTTTTTAGTTAGCGGGAGAGATCTTTATTCTTATATTGTGAAGAAGAACTAAAGAAGGATGACCACGTCTGCAGTTAGGTATTTATCTTGTACACAATTTTTACTAATGGTTTTCTGTACTTACAGTCTATCTAATATTGATCTTGCAGTAGCATACGAAATCAGCTGATATTTATAACAAACTAAGCACAGTTGGTGTACTATAATTACTCTCTACAATAGAGAAAAGTATAATATTACTATGGCTAAGTATATTCAGACTTCTACAACGCTGGTTTTTCTCCAGCTAACTCTAGGATGCTACAACTATTCAGTCCGTCACTGATATGGTACCTATTTATATAATATTAATTTTATGCAATATCACCTGCGCCTGCATTAAGGCTGCGAGGCGCTAAAGGGCACAGAGGGCGCTAGTGTCGCGCGCCTCGTGCACAGATCGCGCCAGATAACTGCCGATCGCAGATCGCATAGATAAAGCCAGATGATAGTCCGCGTTGCTACGAAACTAAAGAGCAAATTTCATTTTCTACATATTTTTATGAATTCATTGATCTCCTCTAGATACATACTAATGAAATAGTTAAAATGGATTCAAAAATACATAGATGTTAATATCCATATAAAATGATTGAACATTATAAATACATCCCATTAACCTATTAACATTATAAACGAGAAAGTTTGTAAGTATGGATGGATGTTTGTTACTCTTTAACGTAAAAACTACTGAATGGATTTTAATAAAACTACAATAATATACGTCTTACATTTCATCAAGATATTCTGTGAATTGTCCAAAATATCAAGTAAAAGTAAGTAGGATATGCCGAGGTGGCGTCCGCTTTGAGCCCCTCGACTCTCACCACTATCTCGCCTGCTTATCTTTTTTGTCTAGGTATTTGATTTTTTCTTTTCTCTATAGAGCAACATATAAGCTACTGTTCATCCTAGAATTCCCACGTGGTCGGAATTTACGCAGGAAAAACTTTGTGAAACACGCGGGCGAAGCCGCGAGCACATCTAGTTAATTGTATTACAATTGAGATTTAAAATCAATTGCAATATTGAATTGCAAATAACATTTATTCAATATAACGAACTGTAAACCAGCGTGAAAATATGATGAAATAAGACAAACTTAACACGTCAATAACACACAATCGTAAAACGTTCCACTAATTGTTGACAAGGACATCATAAAAGCTCAATATCAAAATGCATTTACATCGTCTCCGAGCTAACAAAGTGACATTATTTTTAGCCTCGACACATTTTGCGGTAATCTATAGATCTAACATATACAGCATGCTATTTTATTATATTAATAATAAGCATTAAACACTCCTGTTATATAGTAGGAGTACGTCTATGACGTCTTTAAAGTATATTGATCGTAAGACTATTTTTTTGTAAAAATTAACATTTTATAATAAATACCTAATCCATATATAGGTCAAAAAAACTTTAATACTCTAAATATTGACACAAATTGCGATACACATTGGCACGTTTTTGTAATACGCTCTATCAAAAATATATCGCAATTGGAAAATCTGGTTGTCTCTAAAATGTAAGTTTTTTATCAAAAATACGATGATAAAGTTCAGAAAAAAACATTACTGTAACGACCTGTACATATCGTAACATCGCAATCCACTCGACACTCAGCCGTCAGAAACGCAAAGAAATACTTTGATATCTCAATTCGTCACACACTTAGCGCCTTTGACTTAATTTGGTCGCATTATTGGGACATCAAAGAGCGCCGAAAGCGTTCAACTTCAGACGATGCCGCCTTTTATCAGTCAATAGATTTTATTGATTTTGTACTATCGATGTTTTTGTTGTGTTCCAAGTGAGTAACTGTAGTATTTTTTTAAAAAACCTACTCAGTATCGATATGAGTCATTTGTAAATTGAATAATTTTATTCATTGGCTAATAAAGTAAATGAAAACCATAAGACACCTAAATACAAAACTAATCCTTATTTATTCAGAAGACACTTTAAGTTTCATGGTTCCATATGCACACGGATAATAAACCAGAAAATTTATAACTAATTGATATACGCTGTATACATATGCTACGACCACAAAACCATCTACCTCTCTAAGAGCACAGCTGTACATAAGTTTCCGCTGAGGGGTGCAAGTCTTACAGGCAAGGCATTCTAAGATCACCAACCCGAAAGCTCAGCGTGGCGATTATTCCCCACTCTGAGCTTGCGAGTTGAACCTGCCTTGCCACCTGCGCTTACGCTGACAGTATTATTAAACTGATCAACATCACTGAAAAATAAATATTTTTCAGTCATTTACAAAAATGTCCATTACGATAGTCTAACTGCAACATGTCGCTTGGGCGTGTTTCAATTCGACTTGCTCTCTCCCATCGTTTAATATTCCCGTAATTAGTGTGGAGTTTTGTTTGGGACCGATTGCGATTCGTTTCGTGTCGATTTTTTGCCGCGATACAGATCTCGTTTCGGACAAGGTCCGGAGGCTTCACCGCGACTTGTTTTCCACTAAAATACTTGCGACTAAAAGTTATATTCATGAAACTGATTCGGATTTTAATGAATAAATTGAATAGTTGAAAAAACATTTTATTATCTTAGAACAGCGGTCTATTTTGTAGGAAAAGTTAAGTTTAATTATCTTGTCTTAATTAGCAGCCGGTTCGTACTTGTTGCTTTCCAACACACGACAGAAATTTTCAGTACAACTACCAAGACTATATACATATAACAATAATAGTTTATTTGTTCATTGTAGGACCTTGAACTTTGTATTACTAATCATTTTTACAATAAAAAATATTAAAAAATGTCACATATAAACTTATTTTTCAAAGCGCGCTGTACGAATTTTTAAATGGTACTCATCTGTGATTGGAATCCGTATAAGATATTGTAACCTGAGTTTAAAATAATTTTAATCTTCGCATAGACCAATGGGGGCGTGGGAACGCGGACTATCTGGCTTTATCTATGCGATCTGCGATCGGCAGTTATCTGGCGCGATCTGTGCACGAGGCGCGCGACACTGGCGCCCTCTGTGCCCTTTAGCGCCTCGCAGCCTTAATGCAGGCGCAGGTGAAGCTGTTGGGCAATTTCAAATTGAATTACTTCTATTCTCACCTTGCGTTCATTGCTTCCATGCGTTTTATAACAATTTTAATTAAATGATGACGATATGTGTGTAATTTTCAATTGCTTATATTTATTTTTAGTTTTGTATTAACAAGTTTATATTTTCGTAACGTTCAGTTTCATTGCGTAATTGATTTTTTTTATTTATGTTTCCGTTATTATTTGTAAGTTCTTTTTACAATACTATTATATTTATATGGGCGAAATTGTTAGTGCCATAATTTGATTATAATTATACAGTATCCTTCACTACTTATTTCACGTATGTATTTATACAAATACTTGCGTACAAAATATATATACGAATAGGTATGTCTCTTTTAATCATTATAATAATAATGACGTTAAATCTAATAAAATGGTTATTTTATGTTATATTGTTTAAATCAGAAGATGTTCAGTCAGAAGTTATTTGAAACGAATACTAAGATTGTGGGTCTCTTATTAACCATTAAACTCCCTAATCCAATGAACATCAAGCTTCAAGTAATTAATTCCTTGTGTGGTATAATATCAGCGCCCTACGCGTTAAGTCATCATTTCATTTAAGGTAAATCTACGCTGAGTGCTAGCTATTCATTTCGCCTCTCAATAAATCCATCCCGTTTTGAAAGGAGACGTTCAATAGTGGAATGCTCAAAGCATTATAATGATGATCACCTAGTATTTCAGTTTGCAGTCCCCATTTCGTAGTCTCAGGTTCGAATTTTTACACAGTTTATTTTAGATTTGATATCATTTCCAGTAACATTGAAGGAAAACTTTGAGACCAAACGACACGATAGGAGAAATGTTTCGAATTGTATTCGTTCAAAACAGATATTTGATGGCATTCACGAGAACAATACACTCACACAACCGACATAATAGCGCACGTAACAACAAACGGTTTTATATCAGAACTGATGAGTTTTAATCACTATAAACTCTGGTTTGATGGTACATCGTTGTTTTCCTACACAATGCGCGAAGTTTTCAATGATCCGATAATTTTATGGACCATCTATTACAGACGTGGTGATATATATATTTTTAAAATGTGTGTTTCTGCATAAAATATAGCCGCATAAGAAAATTATAGGAGTTAAAATTTATGTTAATGTTAATTATTTAGTTAAGTAGCAATATATGTAAATAGTATATAATAACTCAGATATTAAGTCAGCTGAACCATTATCTCACTCTTCTTATTCTATATCTAATATCTAGACTTATATAATACAATATCTGAGTATACATAATCTAAAGTCTTAATCCATTGGCTACGCCTATATATTTAATTATCTTAAACTGTATAATATAATATCTAATTCCATATTATCTAATACCTAAGCCTGTATCATCTAATGTATAATTCAATATAATGTAATATCTATGCCTATGAAGCCTAATATCTGAGCCTACATAACCCAATCCAGCCCTACATAGCTTACATAGCATACAATTTTTAAGCTTATATAATCTAATATATAAACCTGTATAATCTCATGTCTAACCCTATAATATCTAACAGCTAAGCCTATGTAATGAAATATCTAAGCACAGTACAGATAAGATGTCAACCAAAAACCGGCGTCAAGTATGTAATGAAATAAAGGCCAGTGTGTAATACGTGTGTATAATATTTTTCTTATACAAATGTAGACAGTGTCGGACAAAGTGATAGCGTCATAATAATTATTAAATGTTTGCTGTGCAATCTGTTTGATCAACGATTTCAAAATTTATATTGAAGATGCATACAGATACTGGTATCGGCGTTGGTAAGAAGCAATAATAATTTTATGAAGCAATTTCTCTTTAATTTTAATGAAATATTTTAAGCGATAATATTTACAAGGACTGTAATCTTCGTTTGTCAAATGCGTTTAAAATTGTGATGAAATGATAAATAGTTGTTTATTAAAGAGCTTCATTTTTGTCATTTTGTTAGTCCACAGAGCCAACATGGACATGAATCTTTGTACACATAGTCCCAACTACCTATGCGTAATTTTTACTAAATGCGTTAGATGATTTTCTATTATAGAATAATCCATTTATGCAAAAACTAATCTCAGCTAGTGTTTTTTTTTAATCTGGGCTAGACAAACCTGGAAGGCATCTTAAATATTTTACAAACAGGATCTAGTAAATAAATTGAAATAGACAATTAGTTAATGGAACGCTTAGAGGCTCTTTACAATGCCCATTTAAGAGTTTATAATCTATCAAATATTTTTAGATAGCGCGAAAGACATTGAACGTCAACAAGAAGGATGTATAATGACTTAAATTATATTATATTTTTTTCGTGAATTACCATGGCCAAATTAATTATGTTTACTTGCTAAAAATATATCATGAGTCACCTTTACACTGCAACACATTTTTTTTATTATACATATATTTACATATTATACACATAATTCTTTTTTTATACAGATTTTTTTATTATACATAACGGTTACTTTGATAATAATGACCATTCCCCTTGACCACCAACTCTACGTAGAGCGGCATTAGAGTGCAGCTAACGTAAAATGCTCCCTTATAACGACAGTTAGGATGTCTCGGAACCATATCGCCGATCAACATTCCAACCGCCAGCGATACACCCGTCATCCGCACGTGCGCATTGATTTGTCCCTGCACTACCTGTCTATCGCTGTCGACGACACCGTATGTCATAAGAGATCAGCTATCAATGATACTTTGTGTCATAACTGATTAGACATAAAAGGTTTCTTAATAGCTCATTACGCTGTAACTGTTATAACATGCTTATTATGTGCAATACTATTTCATGACAGTTATGCGGGTTCAGAGTGAATGTATTCTATATATTTTATTAGTTAATAATATCAGATAGTACTAGTCAGATATAAGCCAGACTATAAGCCAGATTATGCGAAAGACGGGATATCTTAAGCCAGTATAAAAAATTGGGGATCATGTGGGAAAAAATTGTCCTCAGGTGCCACAGTTACAGATACGAGGAAGATAGCTTGAAAAAAAACATACTCTTACGAAAACGACATTCATATTAAATTACTATAAATAGTCCATAGAATCCTTTCCCTGTAAGTTTACTTGCGATTTCATGATGAAACCCGATTGCTTAACTGATTAGTTTTGATAAACAGTATGTAGCTAAATGCTGAAAGTGTAATTAAGTACGACATCAACTGTACTTACATGTTTTTTACCGTATAAAGACACTGAACAACACGTTATTTTCCCTCAAATTAATACCCCCTAAACCGCTAAAGTTGACAATTCAGACCGTTGTCTAGTACGAAATCAGAATTTAAAGATTGTGTTCGAACAAGTGACATCATTTCTATACAAAGTCGAAGATTTTATGTTTTTTTATCGTCTACGTTGTTAATATGTTACCGTTTTGTGATCTATTATTTGTAAAATATTGATAAACATAACGATAATAGGTAAGAACTTTTTATAATACAATTCATGACACGTGTTACGAATGGCTCTAGTACATGAAGAATAAAGCCCACAGTTTGACTAACATCAGAAGCCTAAAATATGCCAAGTATTCGAACAGCCTACAAATTGACATGTTAAATAATTCTAACAATTCAAAACGACTGTTCCCGTTCAAACCTTTCACTTGGCAGCTTCCAGGATATTACAATTGGATGCATCGGAACCTGCCAAGTACAAATACCTTAGTGGCAGGTGGCTGAATGAATTCCTTTTACATGACGTAAAAACTACCGGGTTCGATTTCCGGTAAGAATGTTCAATTAATAAATTTTATATAAATAGGCAACCATAATAAGCATTGATTTACTTTTTTAATATAGTTATATTCTGATTGCAAAGAGTGAAAACAGCAAAAGACTGTAGCATGATAGGTTTCTACCTACCTACCATACAATACAGCCAATACAGTCAGCCGAGTTACCAATTATGTTAAATAGTAAAACATATCACAAAGATATACATAATATATATACAAAATTAATAGTAGAATACCACAGTACACCCAATTTAAAGAGAGAATGAACAAATTAAGTACATAGTTATTTAACTCTAAAACAAAAATTAAGTTACTCACGTATTTAATGAATCAAATATAATAGGTTATCTTGTCCTAATAATACATATACAAAAGCCAGGGATAATTAAGTCCTCTAATTATTTTCATGAATTGAATTATGTGTGTAGATAAATGAAATATAAATATGTTTGATATCGTAAATTGACTTTTACAAATAATAGTCATTAAGTAAAAATAATTTAATAACGTCTAAAATATATATGTAAAGTTTACAAATACATACAACTCTATAAATGTAGAGTTGGAGCAAGACAATACAAGGTACAAGCGCAGGTCCGAGCGACTGACCGCTCTACGTGATCCCGAATAAAGCGGCCCGGCGTATTCGGTGTGCGCCGTATGTAGTGTCACCATAATACTGTAATGATGGAGGACATATGATATTTATACATAATACCTGATTGGTTAGTTTATAAATAAAAATGGGACATCACGCCTGTAATCTCAGAAGAGATGCTGTGTATACTCCCACGTTTCATCAGTTACATTTACGTAATAGTATGGAATTATAAAGTATTAATACATGCTTATATTGTAACTCCTCTTTTCCGTAAGAGTAGGCAGAGATTAAAAATTTCACACATGTTAAACATTCACGTTCCTCCACATTTATTATAGTCGTCAAACTGCTAATATATTAAAGTTACTGTATATACCTAGCCTTTTATAAGTATTAGATTTAACTATGTACGTCTAAGTCTACTTGCTCTGATTCAAGCGATTAGACATATATGTGAATAAATTATTATTGAGATATATAATTTACATACATAGCTTCACACAAGGGTCCTGAGGGGGTAGGCAGAGAGCACCAAGTGCCAAATAGTAATAATACTGATAGTGGTTTTCCAAAAGTATGGCCACCCTACCGCCGACGCGTGCCGACTCCCAAACCGCAACCTACCGCGCACGCGCTGCCACTATCGATATGAATTTAAATCGGATTAACTATACTACTTTTTACGGCCAACTTAATATGGCCGCGCCTCGGCTGATAAGTCCAACAGCCAACTGACAGTTATGTTCGGGACAGAATTTAAATTGTCCTCAAGAATACGAGTACAAATGTGACTGCCTAAATAAATACAGTCACTTCTATGCATGTTGAAGTTTTATTTATGTATGCTGCATAGAGCAATTTGATGTTTTAAAATAAGCATACGAATTAGGACATCTACTTTGAACTTCAAATTGAATTAAAATCACATTTAAGGTCAGTCATAAAATGTTATTTAAAAATACCTATGAAAATAAATGATTCCTTACAGCAACCTTGTATTTTTTTTTTCAATACATTTTCATGAACAATCCTTTGTATTAACTGATCGTTCTAAGGTATAAATACGTATGGAGTTCAGGTCCATCTGAAGTCTTATATTTATCGATTACTCCTAAATACGTCGGTTACGTCGTTTTACAATTGGCTAAAAATTCTCAGCTACTCTCAAAGACTAAGCTGCAATACCTAAAAGAAAACTCAATCTCAGTACTACTATATTCCTATCGCCACCTATTAGTTACACATGTGGTAAAACCATAAGACATAGCACATATCTAGTTTATCAGCTGTCTGGTTACCGTACTACATGCTCTCTTGAGGCTTACTTTGGGATGGCCAAATGTTGAGATACCGCAAGATATTATTATTTTTAGACATTATTATTATAACACTGCATCGTTGGTAGTGTTGGTTGCAGACGCGACTGCCGATCGAGAGGTCCCGGGTTCGATTCCCGGGTCGAACACTACAAAATTTTCTAA
>DWEI01005350.1:0-10881 GCA_018245875.1 Mysoria ambigua | reverse complement strand
ATTATATATTTCAATGTATTTTTTAAACATCTCGATTACTGTCAATGGCGGTAAATTCGCAAATTTGTTCGACTTACACTAAGTTTTCGATATGTAGAAATAGCACTGGCAGAGTTGTAGTTTTGAAGCAAATAGGCTAGTTAGGATCGCCTATGAGAGTTTTATAGAATTCCACGACCACAGTGCAACTAACTACATTTATCTAGACGAAAAGAACGGGAAATACTCAGAAAAATCTTAACACTCATAAAAATATTCGCGTCCCTATTTGAAACCTCGTGAACTTCCTTCTATAATAGATCTCGCAATTTTGTATTATACAAATATTCGTTCCGAACGTTGTACTGTCGCGTTATGGCAAAAATCTGGCTAGTCAGGTGATTATTTTATAAAATGGAAAAACTGTGGCTTACCGTGTAGAATCCTGTGCCTTACAATGTTACTGGCTCCCATCCTAGTATGTGTTTTAGTTTTTTAACCGACGTGTATAGAAACGGGTAATGTTCTGACAAGTTTCTTGCCCCCGATGTAATGGGAATATGATGTTCTGGGAAGCAATTGCACTTTTATCTTCTCATCGAGGAGTTGCACGAGGAGGGCTATTAGCAACACTTTTGCTTATCTGTAGTTATAGTTTATTAATAAAGTCGTAAAACAGCTGTTCCTACGAAGTTCTAACACCTGTGTATTCGACAATCTGGTGTATGTAAATTATGCGCGAAAAGATGTTGAATATTTATATTTATCTAATTGATTAATAACAAAATATTTCCAAGAAAGACGAAACTATTACAACACTAATAAAGTGTGTTATATCCCTTTGGAAATAATACAATATATAAGATTGTGTATATAGTGATTTTTAGAATTGACCGGAAAATTTATCATGATTCCAAATTTACCATTTGGTACATTAAAGATTGTACATACTTCTACGTATTGTACTATTAAAAATGTGCTATAGTAACGGAAATTAAACTAGAAACAGTATTACTTTTTACGAATTATCAATAATTCAAGCGCCCATAATAATCAGTGGATACCTGTAAAGCAAATTCTAAAAAGAACATTCCTCACAAATCACGTTTTTGAAAATGTTAAAAACGAGACAATTCTCTGTACGTATTTTCAAAGCAACTAATAATTTCAAAAAAAAAAAAAACAAAACAAAGTTATACCATACAATAATAAATATTTTTCTACATACTCGTGTATGTTCAAATGCTCTGTACATTTTGCCAGGATGCGAACCCACCGACATCCGAGTGTTGGTAAGTGGAGAAGCTAACGACAGCGCCGTTACCGCTTCCCGTGCGCAATACTTTGTACTCATATTTATTACAAAAGTTACACAAAAATATATTGCGTCGTTTTATATTACGAATGTAGTTGTTTAAATTTTTACCTAAATAATATTTTATTACTTATAATGATTAATGAAATTTAAGTAGAGTTATTTATCGTGATTAAATATTAAATATCAAAGCGGTTTAATCGGACTAACCTCTTACAATGAGAATATTATGTATTTTTATTATAAGACTGCCTCGTTGGTTGCAAGTGCGATATTTGAATCGGCAGGTCGTGGTTTTACGTCTCGAGACAGACACTATTTGATTTTTCTAATTTAAATATTATAGTCGTGGCTCCAAGTCCACCTATTCGATAGTGGGGGAAGTAACTGGTGAAATTTCGGAGTGTACTACATTTCCCTGCTTTCCTCTTCGGCGATTACAGGCGTGATGTTACGTAATAATACGTAGGTACATAAGTAGTCTTTATTTTTACACAAAATACACCTGACCATTTACAAAATATAAATGCATCTAGTCATTAAATGATACTTAATATTGTCAAAATAATAACACAGGAACACTGGTCTGTATTTCGAAAGCTCACAATTCCAAGAAATCCCAAGCCGCAATGGCCAAAAAATGTTACTCTAATTACATTGCAAAGATTCTAAGAAAATATTAAACACATCACAACATATAGGTAAATCTATCCGACCGTTCGCCGTGCTGCACAGCTGTCGCATCAGCTGATCGCGCACACGGCCACGCCAGCGCGCACACGCACACGCGTACACATACGAGCGCGAGCGGGCGTGTGTGGGTGTGGTCGGAGGCCGTAAAGCAAAAAAGGGACCCGTTTGACTGGCTGGGCTTTTGAGCACCATCCGTTGCAGGACCATAGATTAAGTATGCCTATAAATAGCTATTGTTTGGAATTTATGCGTAATGAAATATATATCGTCGTGTAAAGGTAAGCCACGGCAACTTTGTGTAAGCCGTGGCGAGTTTGTAACGATTACAGTGATAACATTAGATGTCAGAATATGAAGATGGATCAAACCAGGTGTGGCTAATGCAGCATTAACATCGCAGCATTTCATTCAATTTGCCAGATATACAATGTTCAATACAAGTGAAAATTAAATGAATAACAATATCTTGGATGATCACCACCAATGACTAGATAGCTCAACTAATGTACACTAAATATATAGTCATCACACAAATATTTGTTCAAGGTTAGAATCAAACCCACGACCCTCGACTGAACAGATTCAAAAATAACTTGAACAAGGGGCAAGTCATCATGAGAATTATTTTATGTTCATTATTATTAAAATTATTTTGTAATAGTCCACTGCCTCGTTGGTCGTGTTGGTTGCGGGTGCGATTACCGATCGTGAGGTCCCGGGTTCGACTCCCGGGTCGAATACTACAAATATTTCTAATTTGGATTATCTAGTAGTGGTTCGAAGTCTGGATATATGCCCGATACATGGCAATAGGCTCACCATCTATTACATAATGGAACGCAAACGTAACCGGTGAATCGTAGGAGTGTTCTGCATTCCTCTGCCTACCTCTTCGGGGAATATAGGCGTGAAGTTACGTTTAATTCATGTCAATTTCCGTGCGTCTCTGCTGAATTAACTCATCTGTGCCCGCCAAGTGATTTGATTGTAGCCGTGTGTGAATGCTCGGGCCATATCCGACAGATATCCTTTCAACGCGGTAATGCCACTCGAGCTATGCAAAAGCTCATTTTTTTTATCGCGGCCGAATGGCTCAGGCGCATGCAATCAACCTGACACCGAGCGGTCACTCTCTATGGGTAACCTAATCTTGATATAATACACGTTTCCGCGGAAAATTATATCTAAAAAGGTAACATCACACCTGTAATTCCCAAAAAGGTAGCAGAACAGCGTAGACACGTTTCACCATGGCATTTATTTTTTTTGCAAATAGCGTCATTTTGTTCATCTAACGCAGAATGTAAATATTCCTGCTCTAAGTAATTGCTCAATATTATCAACTATTAAATCTAGTAGTCATTATTAATTAATCATAAAATAATTTCCCCGCGGAATTACTAAAATAATATACAATTAGCGATTCCCGTCCATTAGTTGCGGGAATTAATTCCGGATTAGTGGCAACAAGGCAATTACCGGATCGTTTCGTTGTATATTTTATTAATTATCTACAATATATATAAATGGCATTGCCTACAATATACATATTTTATCGGAATATAAGTGCAAAAAAACCGTAAACTTCCCGTCTTTAACGTTTGAAGACGAACCGTCGAATCTTAAACTAACTGGTAATTAGCATACACAATATTCTTCACTCTGCTACCACGCTCGATGGTCACGTAAGTTTTTGTGTTCTGTGGCACCAGTTACGCATCCATCACGTGGATTTGATCAAGCATGCTTTTTATTTCTGTTTCTCACGAGTGGTCATATGAATTTACTAAATTCAAAATCGTAAGTCTTTTTGTGATCGAAACGAATGTAAAAAACATATAAATAATAAAGTGTATAATATTACGTAACACCTTGAAGCGTTCATAAAACATATTATGTATTATTTCAAAGGCCTGTATAGGTTAATTTCGTGTCTTTAAACTTTGTTTCATACTTCTAAAGCAACTATAGCCACCAAACTACTAATTTATAAAGGCGCTTGTACTATGCATAGAAACACCTCATAAATAACCCAAGAAATTACAATAACTCAAATACAGTTAAAAATACCAACCAATTGTAGCAAAATTTTACAAAAATGTCTACCTGTCAGTGTTCGCATACGTTTCTGAGTGCAAAAAAGTTATCTGAGCATTAAAGATCGCGTGCAAATTCCACGTTAACTTGACATCCAGTTAACACGGAACAATTTGCATGTCATTATTATACTTGTTAGAAAAATGCATTGTAAAGACTCTTGCCCATTATACATAAATTTGTATTCGTACATCCTTTTTAAAACAAAATCTGACAGAGACGAATTCCAAAAAAGGCCTAATAAATGCTGATATTCAATTTCAAAATATGAAGAGAAATATCAACGTGGACAGTATTACTGTTCGAGAGACTTGGATTCAATCTTAACGTATAATACGTTTTTAAAATAATTGTAACTTATTATTGTGTTTCTGGATCAAATGGAAACGATCAAATGGTACTGGAAAATAGTTGCGACTATCACAAAAATGTCTTCACCTCCTCTACACTGGAGCCAGTGGTGGTATCGGACATATCTCTGACGCTTTCGTGCAGTACATAAAGACCTTGAGCTTCAAATATGAGCTTAATGCTTCTATCCTGCATTTAATGTGTTTTCACAACTCCCAAAAATATAAAAAGCTGTTACCTGCCTAGCCGTTGCCTTTATTTTTTTGCCATCATCATACTGTATTGTATAGTTACAGAAAGTAGGAAGATATTTTGAAAATTTAAAGGGATGATTGGTTACATACAATATGGTTATAATTGTTTTGCAGCCCGCAAGCAGCAGCAAAGTCATCATCGATGAAAGAATAATAATATTCATTGCTCCTCAGGGCTATATTATTTACTGTGAGATAAACATATCTCTACCCTTGAGATAAAAGGTCACAACCTTCTATCAGCCCATGTTTAACGCAATCAGCAGTAACCAACCAACCTGCCTTCTCAGTCACAAGCCAGTATTTATACATTCCAATAAGTTTAATTTAATGTCCCTTAATACCCTACTTTTAATGGCACAGTTTGAACGCTGTAGCCCACTAAGCCTACAATTAAGGGATGCCATTTTAAAAAAACGATCACGCGACACGCCACATCCTTCCGGTTCTCCGCACACCGGATTAGTTGGTGCGGAACATGCTACAATTTACGTATTCGTTCGTAGAGAAAATTAATGTTTTTCTTCGTTTTTTGTAGAAATTTGATACGTGCATGCAAATCACGTAGTGTTAAAGGGCCGTAGCCTCTCTGATTGAGTAGTAACTAACTAGGAACAAATTTTATATTAAACTTTATGTCGCTTGCATTAAGATCTAAGCGCAATACCAGGACCGATTGACGAACTCATATACATCATGATATTTCTATAGTTCTACAGCCACAGGCACAAACTCTACCCTCTTCACGAATTATTGTAGGTTCGAATACGAAAGGTGTTTAAAGCTGTAAAGTAAATTAGTAAGAAATAAGGGATATACGGAAACCATCTACAATACTTTTTTGTATGGCAAATTAAATAAAATACGTCAGAAATAACATAACACTAAGCGGTCGTTGACTATTCATATAAATAACTGATTGTATGATTTTATAATTTTATACTATATTATTTTCACAGTTCAACGTACGCTAAATAACCTGCAGGGAAACAGTAATTGTTTAAGTAGATCGTATTACTGACAAATTATTAAATTGCAGACTGTTTTTAATGTGGTGGTCTATTTCCGATGTTTTGACTTTTTAAAAATGTCCAAATTTCACATTAGTTTATTAGGATCGTATTCAGTTTAGACCGTTCAGATCAAGTGGACTTATGTTGTTTTATTATAAACCAACTACTACTCTCTATATAGGTGCCGTTATAAAAGTATCCTAGCTGTATTCGTATTGGATGAGGTGTTCGTTGACAGGCATCAAGACGCTATTCTCCACCCTAGAAAGAAAATATCTCCGTAAAAAAACTTCACTTAAAAGTTGACACCGGCCTACACTAATGTAAAGTAAAACCTTTAGGCCAAATCAACTAAATGCCACTTAACTATTTTGTTAAAGACACAGACAGATGTAATAACAGATTTTAAACAATCAGATTTCGTGCACCGTCCACAATAGAGAAAATAAAATCAGCAATGAAACAATGTGATATAAACGTGTATCCACTAATTATTATAATGTAACTAATTATAATTAAAGTATTAACTAATAATGATAATAAAAGAATGGCAACGGCAAATAAATATTTCTGGACAAGTAAGGAAAAATAAGCAATTTTCAACACTTCCTACGACATACACGCGCGAAGTCAAAATGTGTAAAATATAATTAAAGAATAATGTCGGACGTGTGAGTTATAATGTAAATTGTTATTGTGGCAGTTTTTTTTCGTTGTCTATACAACTAAATGACCCTCGTTTGGGTCATCTTAATTAACATATTTTTAACATCTCATATTCAGAAATTAGACGGTGTGTCTATATTAGAATTCATATAATAGTACAAATATGAACTCTTCAACGGGATTATGACCGTAATATCGGCTCATATCAGTTCTAAGGTATGAGTGCATGTGGAGCTATAGTTTTCTTCGTAACTCTCATAACAAAGTGTATCTATGTTAAACATACCTCATACAAAGTTAATAGAAAAATCCGAACTCCACTGCGCTCATGATTAAGCGATTGCAACTGTTAATGCTCTGCAGCCTCGCTGATGGCGTTGGTAAAGGTTTACAGACATCGTTCTGCTAGGTGCCACTCATCCTATTTCCGCCGATTAGTACTAAATTTGTGTGGCTTCGGAGTCTCCAAATTTCTAAAGTTCCTAAAAAAGTGTTTGCCAAGCTATAAGACTTGAAAGAGGTTGCAAGTAGCCAGCTCTTAGATGATTATGTATATATCTCTGTGTGCAAAATTTTAATGTTTAGCTATGTGTATAATATTGTCTAATTACCATTAAATACAAATATTTCCTCCCTAGCATGACGCGAATTAAGAACAAAATTAAAAAATTCAATTAATGCTTTCATTGATGCCATTAACAATTCTAAATTATTCATTACATCGTTAATTATAAAGAATTATAATGAAAATATCCTTGTTAGATGTGATATATAGATAAATAGTAATAATAATTACAGTTTATACATTCCTCGCGTGATATACGCTTAATTTTTAAACTTTACGATTTGTTTTCTAATCACTAAATCTTAGCGGGCATTTTAACTGTATCAAGATTTAAAGGATTTATTAGAACTTGGTATATACTTTTTAAAGTCGTTAAAGGGTATAAAATGTCACGCAGTAATGACATAAATTAGTACTAATAAAGTGGTAGTTTTAACGTGATATTATTAATTACTTTTTCATTCGGTTCGGAATGGTACAAACCGCCCTCTTAAATATTGTGATCAAACCATTTTTTTGTACAAACATTTTATTAGAGACCATAACTTGGTGTCAGTTCTAGCTATAAAATCAAATAACTATATACGTCTAGAGGTATACATATAGGTAGAGGCATACTCATACTTGAAACGTGGAAGTATATTACTGTCTACTGTCTATCTCATGGAGGATTAAAGGTGTTTTTATACATAAACGGATTTAAAGTATAAAGAGATTGTATAAAATATAGAAAATTAAGCATTTCAGATATCTGAATAACAACTAAGGGCTTTGACCTTTACATCACGATTCCGCAGGGTGAATGCCAGAACTGTTGATACCTCAATATTTAATATTAATGCTAATTTGACAGGTGCTAAAGGTATAAATCGATACATATTAAACGTAAATGTGCGTAATAAAAATTTCCATGTAAATGTACTTTTATTATCATTCAAAGTCCCGTTAAGTATTAGAATTCGATCATTTTTCACAACCTTTCATTTACGAGCAGGTCAGTGCACTATTACTTAACGTTGGGAAAGCAATCTTCAATTCCTTGTAACACGCCTTAATTAAATATCAGAACCCCTGACTCCCAGCTAGTTTTAAACCACTCGACTAAATCGCCACTTTCCATTGTCTTTTATTATTGTATTTCGGAGAAAAAAACTATGGACGGTTTAAAACGGAACTATTAATGTTGTAATTTTCACCCCCCTAAAAGCTATTTGATCGTGCACGATCCACCAAAATGTTTTCGCAAAACATCAAAGCTTTCAACTGTAAAATAATCCGCTATAACACAAAACCTGACATATTTGTATTTTCACACTGCACTGCATGAACAAACTTTAAAAGCAGCGATCAACGTCGGATCTTTTACCCTGTAAACATATACGACCTATTTCAGCCCGAACGCCACATGTTCTGGATTTGTGTGTGAATATAAAAGAAAAAATATGTAATAATAATGTGTAGGAAACACACTGTCAGTTAATTTGTTTGTGTGCTTGTAAACAACTCCGGTTTCACGTGATACTTATCTATTCCAGCGCTTCTCATACTTTACAAGAGATTTTGTTCAATCATGAACAAATGAAACAAAACAACTTGTGCTATGATCAGATTTATTTCAACAGCTCCCTAGATATAGGGGGATTTTGCGGATTGCTACTTCTGTTACACTAGAAGAAGAATATTTTAGGTATCCAATTTTATTTTGTTAATGTCGTTTATAGCAGCTTTATATATATTAATTTATAAAAGCTTTTTCCGGCATTGCCCTATAAAAGAAAAATATTACATTATTGTCTTTGTTATTGAGATTAACTTGACATTACGAAGCGTTTAGTTTCCTTTACCTTTTAGTAGTCCTTATAAAACTATTTTACGACGTTTTGTAGTATTAGCAGATTGAAAACCACTGGATTGTTAAAAACAAATATTTTATAGACAGCTTGTTTATAATGTGTATGAAATGTTGGAGTCTGATTCTGAGAGACATCTCATTCTGAGAAAAGAATTTTGTCCAATACCAGAACCGTATAATTATTGAAGACGCAATGAACGTATACTTAGTAAATCTGAGTGGTAAATGAGAATGTTTAGCTACCTATAACTTTGACTTAAGTGAGGTAAATGAATAGAAGTGAGACGAATGAGTACAGTAATATCAGACACGGCTAGCCTCTTGTTGTGTCACCGTCCCGATTCGAATCTTACACCAATATTTTTATCACTTAGGCTCTCTAATGATTGCGGGAATAATTATTTTGGTATGCAGGTACTCGCACGAGGATATTTTAAAGTGAGAGAATTTTCAAAGTGAACTTAAAATGTCACCCTTCCTGCACGTTTGCTTGTCAGATTGTCAGTTTTCGAGCGTCGAATTTTTACGGCACCCGATTTTCCATTGAAAATTTCCTTCCGTCTTTCACTATTAGGATTTTCGGTGAGCTATGCTAAATGTAACCAGACATATGGTAAGGAATGAAGAATCGACTTTTGTCCAGATATGATGTGGTTCTATTCGTAACTCACGTGCATAGCCCTGTGCTTTTCTACTGTACCAGAGCGAACCCCAGCTATGCTGAAACGCCTCGTCAACTACATTAAAAGATTCTACTGTTCATTCCTACAAAAAAGTTCCGCTATACATATGTACATGAAAACCATCATTACGTCACTAAATGATTATTTATTAACATATTGTCACACGAAATCCCTTAAGGCACGGGCAAATAACACCGAGTGCGAAACATGTCTATCCTTACTGCTTCCGCATTCATCACTCTCTTCCTAGATGCACGCAGGTTTCGACGACTTCATTTAAGTGATAAGATATTTAAGTTTTTAATAAATGAAATTGTTTGAAATAGGTCAATGATGTTTGTGAGAATTCAGTCAAAAATATTTCAAAACGTAACAATATGTTTGAAAGACTCGAAAGGGTAGGCAGAGGAGTGTAGTATGCTACCATGTTTCACCAACTTCCTTCACATCTGGCCATGGAATAGTGAATTAATCTATTACCATATACCGGGCACAAATCTAGACTCCGAGCTAACACGAATATTTCAATTGGAAAATTTAATTTAAACATCCAATAGTGTTCGACCTGGTAACCGAACCCTGGAACTGTCGATCAACAGTCGCACATGCAACCACCCTACAAACGAGGCAATCATAAATATACATAACCTAAGAACATGCCCGTTATCACCCAAGAGGTAGGCAAAATAGTGTCGTACACTCCCACGTTTCACCAGTAACGTTTACGTGCCACTATGGTACAGGCGGTGAGCCTAATGCCATACACCGTGCACACTTCCAGACTCCTGAAACTATACTAGAAAATCTAAGTTAGAAAAATTCAGTAGTGCCCGACACTGGATTTGAACCCAGGACTTTCTGTTCGACTGACTATGTAAAGTCAAATATATATTTTTCCGTGAGAATTTTAGTCCGAAGCTAGATACATATATACATATATATGTAGTACACAATATCTACGAATATTTACTTTATTATCATAGCTGGTAGTACCTATTTCTAAGTTATTGGGTAATTGACATTTTTTTAGAATATTTTTCCAAGGTTCTGTTCAAGAGAATATTTTTACAAGGTTCTGTACAAGGACATGAATTAATTTTCAAAGTACATTAGAATAAAATATGGTATTCGAGGTCGAATATGGACCATTAAAGCTTACTACAGTTACACAAGACCGACAGATGATCTGCGTCAATACTACTTAATAGTTAACGTTCGAGTCAATTTATAAAACTATGGTTCCGTTGATTAAAATACATTAATAAGGCCATTGATAATAATTCCTCAAATGATCGTTCCAAGAATATTACATTATGCCGTGATCAAATACTATCGTTTTTAAATCCAATATGTCGGAAAAAATTGATATTCTGCTCACTCAATATTCAGACATTATAGTATTCGGAATCAAAC
>DWEI01005349.1:0-10884 GCA_018245875.1 Mysoria ambigua | reverse complement strand
CAATGATTTTCTACATTATAGTTTTTAAAGAATATATATATCTGATAGAAATGGATAGTTTTAAATATATTTTTTCAATAAGATTTCTCCACGACTTAATTATAACGACTCCACGACTAGGTTATAACGAACCTTATTGAGGTTTAAATTTTTCAAATTAAGGCGCATATGCACCCTGTCGAGTGTCAAACACATTTTTCGTTTTCTACAAATTATAATTGTTTACAACTAGCGTTACGGGTAGATGCTATTAGCGCACTCAGTCACAATTATCATGTATACTTTATAGAAGTACTGTAAAAGAGACAATTTTTCTATTTGCTCAAAAAATGTGTGTGGGTCTGTCAGTAAATACATATAAACAATATTTGTATGTATCCCAGTCGATTAGCCATTCAGCCACCAGATCTGTCCAATTTGAGACAACGTAGAGGCGCATGTGAGCATTCCCGAGAAGCTATTACAACTAAAAAAATATATTATATCATTAATGTCCGCTCGAGGCAAACGGCAATCATCAGCTCTCTCAAATTTGCCAAGAGCACCATTGCACTGGCGCCGAGGTCAACTTAGCATGTCATTAACATAGGACGCAATAATTATGTACACGGTACGTGCTTAAGGCATTTCACTTTCATTTATTATACATATACACATATACATACATACGTACATTGATATGACATTTAATGCGATGTTAACATACCATTAAGTTCGTTTGTCCTCTCGTCACACCTCATCGATCATTTTAAACATGCTCTAGCGGTCATGAGCTTATGTCCTTATACCAAAATGGGACGTAAATGGTACTGAAGAAACGCGGCAGAGTACTACACGCCTCTGCCCATCTCTTCGGGAATTACAGGCGTAATCACGGGGTCGGTTTGACATTGATGTTCACAATATTCGATTCCACTTTACGAAGACAACATACAAATCAATAGTTAAACAATTAACCCAGTCATAAAAATCTATACAAATAAGTTACAATTAGTAAGTAACAATAATAAGTTCAATACGATATATTTTTATCCTGGAGGTGAGTGGACTCCACATACTAGATATGAGCTGTAATGTTCAACTAAAGTAAAACGCTTTCCATATAATAGAAAGTCAACCGATGATAACTTACACTTAAGCCAATGACATCACATATCGAACACTAAGCACTCCAAGTACCTACCTACCTTACACAGTGTAATGAACCAGAGGTAACTTTTTGTTTACACATACGACTTTAATACCGTTTGTGGATAGAGTAGTCAGACAGTAGGAGCAGTATATTAACATCCCACTGTAGTTTTAGGACAGAAGATTAATGGTCGACGAGGAGAGGTGAGAGTTAGTATGAGAATGTAGAGGAAAAGAGAGCAAAATGTATTCATACCACAATGTAATGCTTAACATTGGGGAAAATAGCAATTCCCATAGTATCTACTTTTATCGACCTCAAAAATTATATATGCATGTATCACTATCTCAGAATACCTGTGTATTGTGAAGAAATACGTAGCAGATGCCTCTGGTGTGTGTACTCCTAAATCAATCTGAGTCGTAAACAATTTCATGTGCGAAACATATTGCAACATCGAAATGCATTAAATACGAATCGAAAAAGACAAACAAAACAAAATTGAATAAAAAGTAACTAATAAATTACTGCAACGCCAAACGAACTTCGATTTTTTGCAACACAGACCTATTTGAAAATTAATTTATAAATAATATTGCAATAATACAGGTTGTAGCATTCGTACAAATAGTTTACTTTATATTTTAATTAACGGTGAAGACCTTTTTTATTTGACGTTCTAAATTACTTACAACACTTATTATCATTTAAATCTCCATTAAAAAGAACATATGCTGCATTCGGTTATTAGTATCTTCTTTGAGTGGCTATTATTGGGAATTACTAGCAGTTTGAACTAGGAGTTCTCCTTAGAAAAATCCAATAGTACCCGACCTGAGATTGGAATCTACGATCTCTCAATCGACATTCGCAACGAATCGTAACTGGACCAACGGGGCAGTTAATGGTGTGAAACGTGGTTAACAATACGTTTCATATAAAAAAAATAGAAAGCCTCGTTCGTGTCTTAACAATCGTTTTCTTATTGATAAATAATATTAACTAATATCCCGTTTACAGCTTTACATCGGTTACATACTTTAATACTTCGACAATTGTAGTAATTTTCACATCAATACATGCATACATACATACATAATTGTTTTTGAACTTGCACTTTTCATACGGCCGACGAACAGGTGAGCGAAAATGGCAGGAGTACCTACCTACCTACCTGCGTCGTAAAACGAGTAGAACCAGTAACGCTTGCTACGACACCGACGACTGCTTTCACGTAACAGATTATTATATACAAACAGATACATAGATTGTATCGATCGGATTCCATTTCGCCATTACTCACGATTTCTACATTATTTCGAATGTTTAGAACAGGTAAGGTTGCTTTACTCAGAACGCTTGAGAGTAAAATGTTTTTGTGATTGCGATTTAGCATCGGGCGTTGTGAGAGCGGTGGCCGAGAGACACGATGCAGTTGAAATCTGAAAAGTTTTTCCGTTTTGTAACTTTAATAAACGTAATGTTGTAACTTAATGTTGTTCTTTGTTATGACACGTTAACACCGATGTCCATTTCAACTGCATGAAAATTAATAATTTTAATAAATATTCCTTGGTCGATATATAACTTGAAAATAATAGTTTTGTTTCATGAAACGGGGTGCTTGCGAACGTTAAGAATCGTGTGTTAATAGCAATAGAGAAACAAACAGAGATGCGAATTAATGAACAATTATATCAGCAGCTTCTAAAAAAATCTTTACGAACCTAACCAAATGAGGAAACTAAAAGTCGAAAGCATCGTTACTTTTCAACTTCCGGTCGTTACTTATGCTTTATCGTATAAACGCTAACGGAGCATCTATCGCGGATGAGACTAGCAGCGGAGTGCAAATCGCTACGCCGAGAGAAGGTTAAGTCGGCCGGGCGGCGCGCGGGCGCATCCAACGGAACGGTCAAGTTCACGGCGGCGCGCGGCGTCCGCGCGCATCCGGCGTGGACATTGCACCATCAGGAGCTAAAACTGTGTGCACACACCTACCAACACCGCTCGTTGCGTTCACACTTGTAATGTCACGGGGATTCTGCTCCATTCATAAGAATAGAAGGTTGTATTCAATTTTAGTGATAGCTGCTAACGTAGATATTACAACACTGACTCGTAAATTATAATAATTATACGATTAAAATATTGATTAATATATCGGTGTTAATTGTGCATTTAAAATAAACGAAAAAATTTAAATGGAATATTGGAAAGTGTTTATCAGAATGTCTTTCCTTAATTTTCCTTTTTCCCAACGCTTCTTATCGTACACCTGTTGGGGTCTCTCAGTTCCACTGTTCGGGTCTCTCAGAATGAGAGGGCTATGGAATACTAAGGGCTAAGGTCTACCACGCTAGCATAGTGTAGGTTAGCGGTCTCTACTAGCCTGTAGAAAACATTTTTTTCTCTTTTCATCAGTCTTCCTTAGCTTAATGTATTCCGACCTTTCTTGTATGCTTTTTTACTTCTTCCAAACACTTAGTTCTTACAAAATTTCTTTTTATGCAGACCCACGACTCATAACACCAATTTATTAAAATTGACAATACAAAATTGACAATTAAAATTTACAAAACAATGATTACTTCCTTCAAGCGTATGTAGCACAATGTGTATATACCAATGCAAGGCACTCTCAACAGTGGAGTCCAAGATCATCATGTTTAGAGGCTAATCATCACAACTCATCCGTCGAAGCGGCCAAGTTCACGACCGCCGGTCAATGCACACGACGACTCATTACAGATTTTTTAGGATAATACATAGACGTACATATTGTAATTAATATGTACGGAATGTACTTGTAAATTAAAAATATGTACATATCTAACGTAGAAATAAAATGGAATGTTTTTTAACTTTTAATTCTTTTAATTTAAAAACTAGGTAAATAGGTACGTATGAGACACTAAATGCTGATAATCCTTTTTTGCTCTCTACTTCAAATGTTAATTACGTTACATTAAATATTTTACAAAAAAGCAAGTTTAAAAAAACGACAAACTAGGAATGTGTGTGTGACCTTCACACCGGATGCAAGAACGCTCATAAATCAAACGGCAAGAAATACATAGATACGTATACACATAGATATACAATGATTTCATCTACGACCCGCTTTATAACATAATGAATTAACATTAAATCAAGGAAAACTATACCCAACCGTAACGACTTATAAATTAGTAATTAAATATAAAATAAAACGGTATTATAACATAACTATTGAAACGTAAGAGTGTTGCATTCGCCGCCAACCCCTTCGGGAAAACATAAGCGTAATGTGACAATTCATACTGTGTAGAAAATATTTTTTTATGCAACAACTCGTTCAAGTGTCGTTTAAAAGACGTGCGTTGAGAAAGTTAGAACGCATATTGCCGAGTACATTTGTTAATAGTTATTATAAATTGGAAAGCGTAGCATATAGAGACTATATCCATCCATTTATGAGAACCGACCAACAAGTATCTTCGATACTGGAACTTTCAATGGAAGAGAGTTTAAAAATAATTAACGATAACAATAATATTCGGTACATTATAAATAATTATAACGAATACAGTACAAAATTTATCATAACAATTAATATTAAGAACCTTTCACACCATACAATATAAAGCAGTCACATCTGGCATCACCGTTATTGACACAATATAAAACAAAAATTCATTCGGCCTCTTACATACACACAGATGTATTTATCATCAATCGACACCGTTCAGGGTCGGGGTGTCGTCGTGTCAAGTTTAAATGTAAAAAGCCACTATTCTCCGACGGCCAGTATTATTCATTCAATGACCGGGTCAAACTCGTGACCGACTCATCTCGGCTGCATGACGACCGGATGATGTTTCGTTAGTCGTTAACATACCTACAGATACCTGTATATAAATATTTCAGTCTAGATATTTTTTAACATTACATGTAACATAATTAATATTCTAGTCGCGAAACTGCAATCTTTGTTACGTGTTATATGGTAGAACACAGTGTTTTATGGAGTGGAGGGAGATTGCTTGATTTTTGCGGGATTTTTGAAACTAATTGCTTGGTAAACATATTTCTTCGTTCAGTGTTTGTACAGTGTCTGTCAGTAATATTATCTGTCGAATCATCGGAATTAACTGGGATAAAAAAAAACGATACATTCCATAGAACGTTCGCACGTTGTCACCTAATAAATAGTAAAATAGAATCGATATTAATCGGTGCTTATATCTTCATGCTTTAATCGCTTCAATTATGCTGTAATCGAAACAAAACATGTTATAGTCTGAAAAATAATAAACCAGAATAGTAGGAACAATGCGTCAAGTTCATCTTCAACTACACTCCACTAACTTTGGCATTAACCAACACTCCCAGATTAACCCCACAACCTACTTAAATTGCAGTTATGTAAAGAAGATTCTTTTGTTTTTTTCTTTTTAATGGCAGCAATCTTAACAACGTATCAAAATTAGTGTCTTCATATCCATTACATAACGGAGACGTATATGGTTGGGTGGCTTATTTATTATAATGTTTTGATCAAAGTCAAGATCAGATCTTTTTTCCGTTACCAAGACCGCTTATATAATGATAGCGTTTCTACACACATTATATTTTTTTTATTTATGTTACCGTCGTTAAACGACGGTCTTTACTTCAAAAACAACGTACAGTTGAGGAAAACGACGATATTTTCCACAACGAATCATTTCATCGAACTTTTGTATTTCCAACCTTGAATTTCGAACACCGCTAATTAGCATAACATTATAGAGACGACAACGCCCGCGCCAGCCGCTCAAGTAAACAAGACAATTTCGTTCAAATAAGAATCCAAAACATAAAAACGAATTGCACACAGCATATTTGGGTTGGCCTACTGATAGCCGCCTCGAAAGGCAACGCCACAGTCGCACGAATCAAATCGGGCGGCAGCCGACACATCAACAAATAAGGTGACGATGAGAACTGTAACAAGGACTCCGGCAATTGTTACGAGTCGTCTCACGCGGGAACTGCGGTGTCCAAACTCATTTAATTAAAATGAATCATTTTGCACATCGATAAGCTACCACTCTCCGTCCTTACGTGTGCTGAAGAATGAACAAGAAACTCCACGACACGACTAATTTATTATAACAACATGTGTTGTAGGTAGTCTATTCAAACGCTCACAACGTACCTAAAGTCCACTTTTCCCGTAATTGTATGCCTACCTAATTTCCTTTAAACATAACCTTGTACCGTTGTCCGTTTCTAGTGACAATGACCTCTAACGTACTACAATACAAAGCGGCTTTCCCCCAATAAGGTCGATCGTTGGAATGTGCCCATTAATAATGGTCTTATAAATGCAAATTACGCACAGATACAGTCCACGGCCACACGACCAACAAGCGTTACAGATTACGGCCATCACAAAAACATTGTTTTATAAACTGTATTTAATGCATTATTATGTAATAATAATTGTTACGGCAGTTAGGAACGCAAGGGGCAAATCTAATATTAAATTATATATTTTAAGTATAGGTTATGAGGTGACGGCAGAGCATAAATGTAAATCTTGTAAGACGTTGTATAAAAATATGTACCTATTCCTTGAGAGAAAGCTTGCGACCATAATAATAAAGGAAATATCACAAAAAACAATACGCGTAGGTACCTGTACAGGTAAACAACAAACTAGGCGCGGTCTCGGGAAAAACCCACTAAAAATGTATTTTAAACCAGACATTTGCTCCGTATACGCCTATCAGAAGTGCCTACTGTAGCAATATCCAACTACCATACCATCATCACCAGTCTGTTACAGTCCACTGCAGGACATAGGCCTCTCCTGTGAATTTACGCCCATAATCCCAGCGCTGGGCATGCGGGTTGCGTATCACAGAGCCCAAGTTCTACTTGTAGCAAATTTTGTTGTGTCAAACAGAAACAATAATACATGTTCTATATGTATAATAATAGAGGTTAAGAATACACAACAATGATTTTTATTTCTATGTCGCTATGTTAGTTACCTTAAGGTGTAAGGAGCAGTTAGAAAAATATAAAAATATCCATGAATATCACTATTTCAGCTCACGGACGTCCACTGCTGGTCATAAGTGGACTCGCATGTGTATATGGCAGTCTAAAACAACACGGAACGACGATGATCAGAGAGGCGTTACAAATCTATGATAACTCGGATTGAACTTCCGCGCTGTCATTATGTAACTTAAGTCTACCTATAAACTTCCCCTGTAGACTAGCTCGGCGATACATCTCGTATGTCGTGTATATTCCACTCGAGAATATAACTTACAGAGAAACTATAAATAACAAATATGGACTTGACTAAGCAGCACGTGCTTGTTAAAAACAATGCGTTTATTGGGCTCAGATAAGATTTAAATTTTATTTGGGTTGGTTAAGAATACAGAATATTCAACAGCAATAAACATAGAGAATGATTATTTTTAAAATATAGTCACGTCAGATGCATTACAGTACGAGCAGAGAGCACCAAACGACAAATATGTTTACTGTTATACGCTTCACTTGTACATCACTCTCTTCTCATAATCGCACACCGATTTCAGAGGATTCTAACTGTCGCATCATTCACTAATCTAGTATAGATATCAAATAGAGAAATATTACATACATACGCTCTATTTCGTGAGTCGATAGAACACCAGGGGCCCATTGCACGCGCCTGCGCACACACACGCGCGCGCACACCTGCACATCATATACTACACATAACGCACATGCGTCTCGTGTTACGTTTCCGTGTCACAAGCTGTTGAACTCAATGCACGTAACAACACGACCGCTCGGCTCGACCCTTAGGCTTCACGTTTATTATTATCAATACACAAAGAAACGATACCGCCGTGAGTATATCGGTCGGGCGGCACGAGAGTACGTACGTATGTATGTACGTACGGTAAACGCACCCACACAACGGGACTATCAGCACCAAGGTAAAAAATAATATTTTTGATTGACGAAACACGGTTACCCGCAAATCGCCGGTGCCGACCCAAATTTGTCTGTTCATATGTATACGAGTATTTTTCTTCATCGTGTACAGTCTCAATATACACTTATAACAGTAAGATGACCATTTGTGATTTCCTTTTCGTCTCCTCCTCACCTCGGTCGGTACAGAATTTCAAGTGCATAATTTAATCGTGAAATATCGGGAATCCATTATCAACAACCAATTATACCACGCACCCGTATGTTGACTACAATATTTCTGAAGTTTTTAAAAGTGATGTTTTTAAGAAAAATGCCTTATATTTTGTCAAATGGAATTACTTCGGTTCTGAACTTGAATCTACCGAGAGATTGAATGCACAAGCATCAACAAGGTTGCAGTAAAATTGGACACCTGCAGGTATTCCTTCTATTCAGGAGCATAAACAGAGGTGTACGTGATATGGAACAACATTGTGACACAAAAAATAATAGATCAGCTCCGCACAACGTGATCGAGCCATTAATTTTATGGCCAAAACCAATTCCGTGTGAAGAAATCACAGTAGCTCCAACAGTCGCGTTCGAAGGTCGTAATAATTAGTACCGAGATTACTGTAAAATTAAATAGATTTATTAAGATATGAATCGTTTAACATGGAAGAGTAACTCTTTTATATTATTGTCCTGTTTCCCAGTAGTCAATGGTTATATAAACAGCTGAATTGGGAGTTTCAGGTTCGATTCCGTGATATGTACAAGTGCGATGAACACGAGCAAATTATCTACGATTAGGTGCGCTATTATTTGTATTTCAAATTATCACGCTAATTTATCAAGTGCCAGAAAACCCTAGCTCAAGTTGTGCTAAATTTGGAAGCCAATGACCGTTTTATGAGTGTGCCCAAGATGATATAATTATTATTACCGATGCTTTAAACATCATCAGGATATAACAGCGATACAATCTGTCAAGGGAATGCGCTGTACAAAGCGCGCGCTTAATGCACTCTGTCATATTATTTAAAGCCAAGAACGAATCAACGTTAAGCGATCTTACCTATTACAGCAGGTCACGATGCGATTCTAACCGAATGAAAAATCTTTAATTTCCTACATCATTATACTGTGATCATATACTATTAATGTTAGTTTTATTTTTTCCTCATTATATTACACATAATGAATATTTTCTTTGAGAATTGCGCCCGGGCGGCAATACACAATATACTTTTATGTAATGTACTTCACAAGAAGGTGCTTATTGATTTTATTGTAATTCTAGCCTTAACCCTTCTCATTCTCAGACACCTCATATAATGATACAATACGAGGTGGATTTACGTTACGTTTGATGGTACGTAGAAGGATTAATGATGAAGACGCTGAACATTTTGCACGGTAGCGTGTAAGTGATAACAAACACCAACAATTAACAATTTCATGACAATTGTGTCAGAAAGAACGGAAACAATCGTAGGAAACACAAAACAGGGGACCAATAAAGGCTCCAAGGCTTAGCAGTCAACGAGGAAGGATATATAATCATGGTCAATCAACAACGAAATGGAGTCATCTCATCTCATATTATGAGAATAAACTTTTTTCTATTCGACATCGCGCAGAAAATTATATAAAACACTACTCCATTTTAAACATTACTTTTAAATTCATGCGTGATTCGTTGTTATTTTTTTATTACCTTTAGGGCTGTATAATGAGAAGGGGTAGACAGAGAAGTTTAGTGCATGTTCGATGAAGACTAGCTTAGCCCGTAAAGCAGCTGTCGGTATGATATAATATTAGTAATAGCCTATGATTGCTACATTACTACATGCCTAATTGAGAGGCTACATTGAGTCGTCGAGTGGATCGTTTATTGTCACACGCGTGCATCATTGAAAGTACCGCGTGGTGCAATTGACAATGATTGATATCACGCACATATCTGGAAGGAATGTTTTCGTATTGTGCAACAGAGCAAATTCGCATAGAGCTAAGAGCATGTAGTATTTATTGCATACAATATATATACTATGCTAACATACCGCTAATGCATCATTAACTTAAAATAAGAAATATAAACAAAATGCAATAAAACGCGTTTCATTATGACATATTTATTGAATGTTGGAAATTTTCGGAACGCATTTAGTTATTTTATAGGCAACTTTCGTATGCAATTAGAATCTTATACATGGCTTTAGTCACACCAGCCACTTCATTTTAAAATATTCTTGTGAGGTATTTTTATTTCCAAGTATTCTGTGGCATGTACATAATTTCCCTAACCAATTCTATAAAACCGCATATTTTATCAATAACGAAAAGGATAAACACCATTTAACGGTCTCTCTATTAAGAAAAGAATAAACTCTAACATTAAAATTATTATTAAAGATCCCAACATTATGTGTATATTTTTATGCCTTTTTAAATGACTGCATTAAACTAAAATATTTTTGCGCAAACTTGGTACACGAATAAAGAACTCTACCAAGCAACTATACAATTACGACACGATATATACACAAAATACTCAATCCCTATAATGATATCATAGCGCCAGGTCCCTATGATGTAAGTAGCGAGCACCGAGTGGCAATTATCTCTACCCCACACAGAGCTGACGCGCTTCCTTCACATTCATCACTGTGTAGCGATACAATACACATTATACACTAACAACACAGTAAATCCCAGTTTCACAAGAGCACAAGTGAACAGGTAACTATGAGCTGTGCGAACCCACACGTGTATATTTCACAGCGCTCGCAGAT
>DWEI01005348.1:0-10886 GCA_018245875.1 Mysoria ambigua | reverse complement strand
CAAAAAAAATTCTCAATATAGGCCCTATCAAAATACGACACATCTTGTGCCTACCAAGGGGTTCATTAATCACTTCAACAAAACAGTAGGTGATTTAAGAACACGCTCGTCAGAATGTCGACGATCAGATAAGATTTACACATCCAGTTATCAACGACTGTGTCGTTGTGATGTGAGGCGTTAAATCTTACTTAATTGTTGTCGTTTGTGGGTCTTGCAATTAACGTTAACGTAACATAACGCCTGTAATGTGTGACTATCAATCACTATTAGAATTATTTTTTTTTAGAACAATCTAATAGTGCTCGACCCGGGATTTGAAATCGGGTCCTCTCGATCGGGAACCCAAAAATATTCCCCATTCGAATGTTAATATCAACATAAGTAAATTGAATGTATTAAATACTATGTATTAAATACCATATTCGACTATCTCGTTGGGCTTGTGGTTTCAAGTGCGACTGCCGATTAGGTCCCGGGTTCAATTCCCAGGTCGGGCACTACTAAATTTTCCTAGTTTAAATTTTCTAGTAGTGGTTCGGAGTCTGGATATGTGCCCGATGCATGTTCAATAGGCTCAGCACCTATTACAAAGTGGGACGTAAACGTAACAGTTGAAACGTGGGAACGTTCTGCATGCCTCTGGCTACCTCTTCGGGGATGACAGGCATGATGTTACGTATTAAATACAATCAAAGACAGAAGTACACACAATTGTGTGACACGTCAGAATTTATCTACTCACGAACTTGTGCCGAGCAACGACAAACAGAGGCTAAACTGTGTAGAGTCGTCCACAATTTAGAGACACACCAATTCACGCGCGACCACACTGGAAACATCGGTAGCGGACTTATTGCTGCTATGGCTCACTGGGGCCCGTAAATCGAATGCGATATCGCCGGTTGAGCAACAACGACCGCCGCCTGTATTTACAGTGGACGGAGGATTAGTTGACGGTATAAACGGTGGGTGATTTCTGTAACCGAAACGACACTTGAAATGATCGACAACAGTTACATTTGATTCTGTCTAGAATGGTTTCGAATTTTCTGGAAACGTTGAAGACGGCAAGAGCCCAGTGTACACACAGTTCAAGTGCAAATGCCAATTCAGATACGAGAGTGTGCTGTGACATTTCAGTAAAACATGTGCCCTTTTCACTCAGTCCTCGAAAAACGGTTGAGTCCCCCAATGTTTATGACATCATTAATGTCATTTAAAAATAATTAGGTAGTCAAATCATGATTTATCTATAGTTAATGTACAGCAATACATAGCAGAAATGTGTAATATAGTGATACCAAAAAAAATTCTATATGTTAAAATTTTATTATCCTCATAAAAGTAAGTAATCGTAAACGTATCCTCAATTACGTAAAAGTGTTTCTTACAGTTTGGATTTATTATCTAATTGGTAAAATAATATATATTCAAAAATGTGAGATTTTAATGTGTATCGAGTGTTCAATTCATTAATAATTATTATTTATTGTATAAATTATGACGACCCCAAGGGATGTCGATACCGGGAAATAGTGTCAAGAATAATATTCTTTACTCTCAGAAGCATTTAGAAAAAAAGTCTTCTAACAATAACCAATTTCATCTTTTAAAGTTAGCATCGCTAAAATAAAAACTAAGTTTAACGATTAAACGAATGTATTTTTTTATTTATAAGATATTAGATTATCTAGTAGTTGTTTCGAAATCGAAAACTGTGTTCGGTGTATAGCAATGGGCTCACCACCTATTCCATAGTGGGACATAAACGTAACCGGTGAAACGTGAGAGTGTTCTGCACTCCTCTGGCAATCTCTATTACTTTCTGTGAAAAAACAGTTTCAGCTAATGTAAAGTCTAAAATAAGTATACATAAGAATATCTTACTTCCACATACGAAACACACTCTCTAACAAAACTTTTATCCTAACCTCTTCTCACGTTCGATTTGCATCTAACATTTCAAATGAGCATTTAACATCGGTCGAAGCGAACGTCTTCTCCATAACTCGGTAACACAAGAAAAAAACAATTTACAATCGCAGTTGCCCTCGCTTCGAGTCTCCCCTCGTATTCCATTACTTTATTTCTCTTTGCCCGTCGAGTTGACCTTAAAACGCAAGAACAAAGATAAGGATTCTTATTAAAATAGCCATCTATAAAAGTAAAGGTCCGGCCATCATATACAACGCTATCGATGCCCACAATAACACATAAAGATCCAACACAATGATACTTAATAAATTGAATTTCGCACAGGGCCGCACTCTACACCTACAATATTGTATTTTTTTCTGTTTTAAAAGAATAGGAATTTTAAATGGGTATTCTAGATTGCAGATATATGTGAACTGAACTGCAAACATAAGACGGGAAATCAATGAATTCTACTAGATATACGCCGCACCTCCTTGTCGGGCATTTTCATACCTCAATGGGAGATCGCTAAGTATTGATCACTAGGTAGGTAAAACGCAATCCAAAGTATATGTTCCGGAACGTTAGTTTGCCATTTATCTAGGGCTCCTGTAACGCATGTATATTAAACATTAGATAAGTGAAAAACGAATAGCAATTCAGCGATAGAAAAATGAGTAGTTGAGTAATTTTCTGCTTGTAATATTAAAAATACGTATCAAAATCCTCATGATTATAATATTGTAACCTATTTATCTCCCCCTATACTGTAATTATACTACCGACATATTTTTATACTAACAAAAACGCCTCTATATTATTTAACTATTCACTCACAAAAACTCCAACAGAATTTCTTTATATAATCGGGTATGCTAAGTTCGGACCTGTGTTGTGCAAAGATTTGCAATCGTCGAACATAAATATCGGTTAGACAATACAAAGAGCTTTGAACAGTTTAATGCATTTATTGCATCCGATACATTTCCACTGTGTATAAATTACATATGTACTGAATTATAGATACGACGTGTAAGTCAAAGATTCTGTTCTATTGAATGTCCACGGTATCTCCTTTTGCAATGTATTTATGCATTTTTTTATTTCTAAAACCAACGAACACGACATTAGGCTATATCTTTAATATGCGTATAATTTTATGGAGAACCATAAGAAGAATCTGAATGAAATTTGTTTGTGGACAGACTGAGTCAACGTTCTCTACAGTACATTAGGAAGCCATTAAAATACCTCAGAAAGAAATCAACAGCACAGATCGAATGCTGAAAGAAACGTCACACCTGTAATCCCTGAAGAGGTACGCAGGGTAGAGGTAGTTAAAAAAATCAAACAGTGCTTGACCCGAAAATGAACCCAGAACATCTCGATTGGAAATCTCATTTGCAAGCAACACAAAGAACTAGGCAGTCAAATGAATTTTGAATATACAAATACAAGGAATTATTATGAAAAGGAACGCCGTAGTATCATCCATATTACATGCATATTACATGCGGTCGTAGAATCCACCCGTAATTATTACAAAGTGGAGCGAAAATCTGCCAAAAGTCCATGAAAGAAAGATATCTTTCTTTTACTATTATTAAATTAAAATGCTTTGTCAAGAATCATTTAGAAAACAGTCAAAATATCAAGTATATGATAATAATAGGATAAGAAAACAATTTAACATTGATCGTTATACGACACACGTGATGTAGCAGTGTGACTGACGCTGGAGTATTTTATTTAAAACTAAAAATTAAACAAATTAACAAGCAGTAACCACAGCGTACGGCCAATAAAAAGTTTCATCAGAATTAAAACAGCAATTAAATTGTGGCACTTAGGTTACAAACAAGTCTTCGTGTTGTATCGCACTTAAGCTCTTTACTTAGGTCTTTTACTTACGCAAACCTTGATAAATATTTACAGCTGTAACAATTGCTGAAAGAAACGAAACGAATGAATAAAGTAAGGTTTTTAAAGTTAACTATGAAGTGTTGGCGAAACAAAGTTTATTTAAGCACAAATCTTGTTAATTTCAGGCTAAAATTTAATAAGACACAAAACTTCAATTTAAAAACAGTACATTATGGAATCTGGTGCACAATAAACGACACTGTGGATTACGATAGATAATTCACATATAAATATGTGTAGAACACTCCAATGTCTACACATGCGTTAACGAATCCATATCTAGGAGCGAGAAAACCTCTGCCTGAGTAAAAAGAGCAATTAGCCAGGGGTGAAATTGGACAGAGATCGTTATATGAATTTGTTCCAACTTTTAGAAAAGATGCATCAAATTCTATTTTTAAATGAAAGCTTACAATATTTGTGTATTTCGCCAAACACGTGGAGCCGACAATGAGATTGTACTTATGAATAATAAAAATTCAAACTACCATCCCACGAGTGTAACTCGTAAGTCCTAGAAACCATTATAACAATAAATGTTTTATATAGCCACGAAGACGATACGACAACGATGTAAGAAAATCGTGTCGTGTGCGTTCAGCGTGAAATTCTAATGAGTAGTGCTAACTTCTACTGACGCGATGTTTGCGTGTAGTTTGGATTGTTTGGACTGCCTCATTGGTCGTGTCGGATGCAAGCGCAACGTCCGATTGACGAGCTCGCGGTTCAAATCCCGAGTCGGCCACTATTTGATCATTCTAACTCAGATGTTTATTAGTGGCTCGAAGTCGGCCCTTGTGTATGGTATTAGATTTACCGCCTATCCCAGAGAGTGACGTGAACATAACTGGTGAAATATAGGCGTTTCGTATGGTCACACGCTTAAGGATTACCATTGATTGACTGTTAATAAATTAATTTTAGATATATTCAATTCAATATCTTTCTTCATTCTATTAATAAAGTAGTGAAAACAAAGCTAAAATTAATAGTTATTTTAAATATTACACCAGATATATTTATAAGCCGAAGCGAAAGTTCGAAGCATCAAGTGGCTCGTGAGCGGGTCGTGGCGGTCGCGGCCGTGGTCGCGACGCACCGAATGCCTCAGAGCATCAACGTAACACAAGTCAGTGAACCGTATTAAAATTCATAACGTCAGCTCGACTTTCAAACTAATCCGATCTCATAGCGCTTCTGAGAGGACCCTCAAACACTATTACTTAAATTCGTTTTCTTAAAACCTTACGTTTTTATGTTTAAAATTCATACCGTCATATTTTATTGAAAACTTTGAAGTTGCATTTTAGGTTTTGGCTTTATCGACTTCGCACAAATAAAGATGTTAAGAAGATTCAATTTTATACGTTTCATTTTGATTCTGGGGTTAAATTACAACCCTAGATTATCAGATTCCCGGCGTTAAATCGAAAATGTCCCAAAAATTGTCGGAAAATGCCGATATGCGCAGTAAATTAGGTTATTTAATTGAACCCACATTAGCGAATATCGTAAAACTACCAACAACGTGAAATTATAATTCAAGGCGTCTAAATATTTATTAATTACAAATATTACATCTTTAAACATCGAAGGCTGCATAAGTTACATTTACTCTTGCGCAAGTTCTATTTCTCTTCATACAATAATATTTACTTTCAGAAAAATGTATGTACTTAGGTCTTTCTTACTCTCCACTCAATATCTATAAAATCTTTTCCCAGATTCTACAGAAAGCGCAGTGAGATCACCCAACGTATACTCTACACGCCACCTACGAGGCATCCTAGGAATCTCACCTCTATCGGACCCAATGAACGCCCGTCATGTTTTTGTTACCACATAGCTTTCCCATACCAACACCGGACAGGTTATAATAGCTTCCTGTATTAAACCAAGGGGAATTAATTTTGATGAAGTTACATACTTCGTTTTATTAAACCACTCAGATAGAGACACATACGAATTGACTCATTACTTGCATCATTACAGCCACATGCAGCGTGCAGTACAGCGACGTCCCAGCTTCGATTTCCGATCTTCGAGTCTATTCGATGTACAGTACTATGGTCCTTATGTATTATGTTCGTAATACTAACGACACGAAAACACGAAAAGCATGGTATTCGAGCTATAGTGAGGTATGGTTTTGAAAAGAAAGAAGGTAAAATATTTAAAGACCAATTACAAGTTACGAAAGTCCCGGCAAGGATCTTTCCGTAAAGGACCCGTTAAGGATATGAATTATTGACTCTCAATGTTATAGCCAAAGGGCTTTAACATGTCGGTATAATTTAATAAAACACACCTTCCAAGCGGCCATCGCTCAAGCACCAGCCTCTATAGCACATCTCCACGCGTATATGACCGTATTTCGAACAGACCAATCAAGCACTACATTTCCAAATTTTCTTTACAGCCTAAGCGCCGACTCGCGACGAAAAGTGGAACAAAAATTGATGACGAACCAAACTGAACAGTTGACCTATTTACTATGTCTAACATCTCCGCGCAGTGGACTCCATGTAACTGATGCTGTGACACCGTGCACATACATGTGGACATAAGCAAGTACGTACGTACATATGGCTCGAACAACTAAATCCCTTTACTGCGCACTCTCAACGCCACAGAGCATCAGTATTCACGCGCCGTGCGAAACTAAATATATAAAAATGTTTTTCACGTGTTAAGCATTATTTCGTACACCTATATAGGTCTAGTTTGATTCGAGACAAAAAAATACCGTTGACAATGCCAACCTTATGACAATAGCATTAGACTTTAAAATAACGTACTCATGTAAGGCGCAAGAAATGTAACATTCGTACTGTGTATACATATGTACATATACATATATGTATGTGCATTATGGCGATGTAAAAGAGATTATGGAATGGAGCTGCAATACTATAAAACAAACGTTACATTTACTTTTTTCTGATTTTCAAAATTTCTTTTCATGACAAAAGCTTAACAAAATACCATGTGAAATATTCTGATTAATATACCGTCTGATATAATCTAATCTATATAAGCCTTTTTTGCCGTCGTTCTTTCCAAGCTATCACTAAACCTTTCCATAAACCCGAACAGGGTATAAAAGGAATGAAAATCATATAGCAGTTATTATCTCCCTATAGTTTCTCTTGGAAGCACGACGATAGCTCTTTACCGAGCCCTGCTTTGCTAATTCACCTGCCGTGCAACGCCGGGATCACGCGATCGCTCACCATCTCCTATTTCACCAAGCGCCCTAACGTGCTATTTGCGAACAGGAGCGTAAGGTTCAAAATAAATCCTATTACACGTCTCCGCGGGGTGTGAGCAATGTGGGGGGGGGGGGGGCAACGTGTGCTGTAAAATGCATTTGACTGAGCCACTTTGTTCTGGGTGCGGAAGATCGCTGATGGTGAGGGTGTATGCAAAAAGCGTATTTTGTTTATAGAATCCACAATGGAATACACAATGGCGGCGTTGAATATAATTCGGGCGTGTCCGTTATATGTCTAGTTTTACAGAACCAATAGATTTAATTCGAACTTTAAAGATTTCTTCTACAGAAAAATGGTGTTTTAAATACATAAACAATGCCTTCATACTTACCTCAATCAAATATTTTTCTCCTTAAAATAATAAATTTCTTGATATTAATACTACTGGCAGATTTTAATACAACTAAATCTTAAATATAAATATAGTACTATTGACATTGCTATAGCCCTTTTTATAGGGCTCAAGATCACGTTTCTTGGCAGGAAGTTCGCCGGTTTGTAATCTACTACATATTTCCAATGCAGATTTGAATTCGATAACAGATGTGCCTCTAGCGGTCATCCATGGTAAACCCCATCTTACTCGGCTGGCTTCACATTCAAAACCACTTAAAATCTTTAGTCATATCGACATTCCATACACTTCAACTGCATATAAAACTAAACTTTGAAATTTATCATAACTTCGAAACAACTATCGCTTTATCTTATCCCATGGTATCACAAGCAAGCTTTGTATTAAAAACAACGATGAACAATAACTTGATATTTTTGAACTATAAGGCATAAGATCAAAGAATTCTAAGTCCAGAAATAAATCAGATTTCAGCTCTGTGTCTGGCCCTTTCTGATCGCTACTGGCCACTAATGGGCAGATGGTTATAATTTTCGATTCGTAAAGTGTCTCGTGTTTTAGCGATGCTTAATATAAGTTCGGCTTCCTTGAAAATACGAACATTCCGTTGAAGAGTCCAATCTGTAAGAGTACCACACTACAATGTGATGCACATTGAGGCACTGCTGTTGGTAATTATGAAAAAATCTCTGAATCGACCAAGTTTCTCCAACATACGGTTGCTGACTCATATCAAGAAGTGGTGGATATCAAGTGGGGCTTCGCGAGGTCCAAGACTTCCCGAGCCTATTGGTAACCTCTGTGTCCAGATATAACAAATCCAATTTGCATCCAACCCTAAATAGATTCCTAAAGTTTTTTCAATAATTTTTTCCTAATATCTGTTTTTCTTGTTACAGTCAACCTCATAAATCTCTCGAACACAAGAGTCGGGAAAGCATTGAGAAACGAGTAAAAATATAGCGAGGACTTGAGACAGCGGGCGAGCGTCGGGTCGGGTGTATTCTTAATTAAAGGATAACGATTACCGGGGAGGAGTTCAGTTAATTTCTGTTTTTAATTCTCGTTTCCAAGATTTATGCGTGCAAATTACAAAAACACACCGGAAAATGTTTTTCGATTTTAAAAGCAACGAATGCCTCCTTATCCGTCCTGTCCTCGTTCTTGGCCAGAATGCTAATGCTGCATTCTACCAGCGATAACTCTCTAGGGATTCTGCAATCTACAGAAAAAATGGTTTTTGTGTGCACCTTAAGTTAGCACGACGACAGCAACAGTTAAGTACGTAATATAACACACTCAATAAATAAAAATAAACCACGATAATATGAAGATGATGCGGAAATACAAATTATGTACACTAAAATTTCTTTCCAGAAGAATATTTTTCCAGACTGGAAGAGAGTCTAAGCCGGCACCTCGAGATGTGGCGAAGGCAAGTCAATTTGACAGGCTTGGAGAGTTGAAATTCGAAGGCGTGGAAACACAGAATGGTGCAAATATACACAATGCTTATCAAGTTGTAGTTAGAAGCATTTCAGATTTACAAAATTTTCGCTTCATATATCGCAAGTTTATATATAAAATTTATGTATAAAGTTTACATATACCAGTTAAATGATATTAATTACGAATCGAGCCCCAACCAGTATGGTGACTGGTATCCGTGCTGTTAGTCTATTACAGTTCGAAATTTGGGGTGTATTCTAAACAATGTGTTGAAAAAAGCTCGGGATACCTAAAATCTATCAATCCTATTATTAACTGTTATAGTTACTAATTGAGCCAATAGTTCTATATATGATTGACTCGAGATGTACCTACAATAGCAATAGCAATGCCCTGTTTTTTTTTTCAATCAAAAAATTATATTATAAAAAGATGCTAACGTGAACTTTCTTTGACGTCACAACTACGTTCTGTGTTACTTTGTGATGTCGATTAAACAAATAGTTTCATAAAACATTCATAAGGATCCATCAAGTATTCGTGAAACAATTTCTACTTCAAACACAAAGGCAACCATGCCTATGTATGTTTACAAGACAAATAAGATTCATCAGACGAATACATTTAATAAGTGTAATGGTTTACTTAAAACGTTCCTCGGCGAAGCGTGGCGCGCTTAACACAACCGGGTAAGATGTAATTTCACTTGGCCCTTCACGACGCTAAGCCCCCAGGGGCGCAATCAGTACGGGTCCGGAAAGGACCCCGAATACGGAGAGCTCTGTCAAACAAAATTCATAGAGACGTCATGTCCGAAAACAATGTTAAGATACACTCTTCTACCGATCTGTGTGTTAATTCACAAGCGACAGAGTTTGTCCACTTTTCACATAACAGTTTGAGGACGAAGCAGATGTCGCCGAAAGCGGCATGCGTGTGCGGTTAGCGGGGTGAATGTAGAAGACGTTCGATGCTCCTCTGTCACTCGATGCTCTCTACCCACCCCGAATGGACACTGGCGTGCCGATATTGTAAAATCAATAACATGAACAGTTTATCTAATAGTACAAAATTTGATTACCAATTTGACCACAAAACCATTTAAAACCCATTAGATCGCCCACGTCATAAGCTACGAGCGAAACTTATATTATCGAACCAATTGAGACATTCAAAAGATTATAAGTTTACTATCTTCTCCAAATTGCCGCTACCGGTTGTGACTTGACCCGCTCACAATATAGACAGTGGCCTCGAATCTGCCTGTACGAAGTTCACGTTGCTCCCAATTTACATTAGTACCTCACTGTGTATTATTGTTGAATTTCTTCTCTGCGCACTAGTTGCTTGCCGCGGCGTTGCCCAGATTTTGAGAAATGTTTATAACAATTATATTTTATGGGGCACTAATCAAGCCACTTTCTGATTCCAAGCTAAGTAGAGCCTGTGTCACAGTAACTCCTTTAATTATACTAATAGATAAATAATGCACGCGTAGCAGTTTAATTGACCGTTAGCCAAATACACATTCAGGAAAAAATAAAAAATCGTAATGCAGTGTATCCATAGCGCATACATTGTTCCACTAAATATCTTTTCACCTACCAATATAATACTTACGAGTACCTAAATATATAAACAGACGCAGCTGTGAGAGAGAATCGTGAAAAGTACATTATAAATACAAAGTGTAAATAGAGGTGCCTTTAATTAGAATTTATGATCAGCTTCCCTCTTCTGGAGGGAATGTTGTTAATGAATTCTGTTTTACATTTTGCAATAAGCATTGAAAACATTAAAACGCTGTTTACTGCGCACACTGAAAATTTTAAATCTTCAACCCTTTTGGTACGTTACTCACGATGTCGGTCTTCTCTCTGGCCTCTGTGCAAATGACTTTGCGTTCGACTCCCGGCCTCATTTGAAAGAATTATTTTTCTACCTACAGTGTGATAAGTTAAGTG
>DWEI01005347.1:0-10888 GCA_018245875.1 Mysoria ambigua | reverse complement strand
ATTTAAGTATTCTAAAGAGATATACCTTTATTGTTTTTACGTTTCTGAGTTCCGCAGCATGAACTTTTATATATCTTTATGTAAAAGTAATAAGAAATTATTTTAGAAATAGCATAAAAATTGGTGATACATCGACAAGCCTATAACGATCTCAAGTATTTACTCTCGCGTGACGTCATCGACCTACCAACCAATCACAAGACGTTTCTGGTGTCGATTACATTTCAATAAATATTGTATTTTCTTCTTTTTTTTAAATTAACCTACATTTTTGAAAATTTCAAAGAAATAAGCTTTTTCATGCTATTATTTCATAGGATGAAGACAAATCGTAGCATATTTTAAATGTATCGATACTGGACGCTGCGTAGTTGCCTTGGATGAGCTACATTTGTTTGCACTCAATATTTCAATGTTGAATCTGTTACGCCTGTGTTTATAATACTTTTCACAGATAAATGATTTTAGAGTGAAGTCCCTGTAACATGGTCCTCGACGTTCGTCGTTCATCCCTAAGCATCGTAACACATATGACATAATGACCATAACTCAATCAATTATCTATCGAATGGCAGATGGAGGGAACAATGATACACCTCATTAAATATAGCACTTTATTTATTCGAAAAGTAAACACTACCAAATATACAATAACTCTCTAGTTCAAAATAAATCCACAGCAGTCCTTGTGGTATATAATATATTTCCTAACATCATTTATTATCTAATTAAATACGATCAAACGAGCATTATGTAAACGTAAATGGTCACACTCGCAAAATTAACATACAAATGACAAGAGAAAAAAACGCAAAGCATGATCAAAAAAACCCCGCCAAATAATGCATTCAGTATATAAATGCAGTAAGAATTGATCATAATTACGACAGACACATTACACGAAATATGTTGAAACATATGACTATGTAGGTATTGATAATCTCATCTCCTTTCACCTAAACAAAGATAAGACCCACAGATGAGAACCATCACATCAAATTAACATGTAAGTAATAATAAATTATTTTCATTCAAAAACTAAAGCCACAAAAGTGATCAGTTGCAGTAATGCACATGGAATGGATTAAATATAAGTTATTATTCATCGAAATACATATAATTGAAGAATTATTTGACAATTTTGCAACATTTCAATCATTATACTTAATGTAATCTCGAATACATAAATTAAATCTACCCAAAATGGTCTTATTATAAAGAATAATATGTGTATATTACCTAATAATAAACATATAAATAATTTTTTTAAAGACAACATATGTTTCTATCAGAGGCAAGTATATAAAAAATAATAATTAAGCTTCCAAAAAAGTGTTAGAAACTATTGCAGGTTAATGGAATACGAGAAAAATAACATTCTGACTAAATTTGTGTAGCTACAGGTGAGAATTATATCAGCTACAACTATAACAGGTATGGTCAGACAATGTCGTATAATAATTATCTTACGTCCTATTATTATTATTACTTGAAATTATTTTAAAGATAGATTTGTACATTGACCACAAGTTGACGTAATATACAAGGCAGGAAGATACTTAAAAATTTTCAAAAAGTAACTTACATTAACGCTGCGCGGTGTCATGGCATGCGCTTATATTTTGCTACACACACTACACTCGGACACAGGTACACAAACAACACACGCAAATAACATAACTGTGACTATTTCGATACAAAAGCGGTGCACATAAATTTGTTAACATTCGTATCGGATCTTTGGTTCGACGGAGACAAACGAATAAGAGATTTATATGAGCGTGTGTCACGATCTCACTTCATGGAGAGGAAGATGTAGAGACGGAAGTTGATCGCCTTGTTGGAGAGCAGGCGGTTGGTGTCGGCGGGGTCGGCCAGCGGCAGCGCGCGCGGCGGCGCCGCGTCCTCGTCGCCGAACGCGTGCGCGCACACGGCGCCGCGCAGGCGCGCCTCGCCGAACGGCCCGCGCACCCAGATCCACTGCACCGCCAGCGGGCACGCCGTCTTGCTCTTCAGGATCAGCTGCAACCAAACCAACGCGCCGCCACTCGCTATCCGTTTCGCACGCCACCTCGCCCCCGCTGCGGCGAGCCGACGACTCGAGCGCTCTCGATTACAAACGAAGAGCGATTGACTCACTTGATAAGTGATTTCCCGCTGCGAGCTCTGAGTGGGGTCGCGCTGGTTCTTGTTGACGAAGGCCTTCACCACCCACTGGTAGCCGACCGCCGAGAAGCGCGACGTCTCGTAGAACAACTTGTGCACGAACTCCTCCGTCCGATACGGTTTCAGTTGCAAATCTAATGGACAGATCGACTAATGCTTGAACTTGAGAAATGTAACCAAAAATATTAATGAACTTTCGAGTTTATCTATAAGTTGCGCAACGAGTCCGTCCGCCATGTTGGATGATCAATCGGGCTAGACCTATCGATGGCGGTACATATCGCTGACTCCACAGGGTAGATGTCGACCTGCGTGAGCTTCATACCAACAATGCCCAAAAACCTGAGCACGATACTATCTTACTTACCATTAAATGTGTTCTTTTCGCAAGACAACAAATCCAATATCTGCGAGTACAGCAGGTAGGTCTCCGTGGAGCAGCGCTCGCGCTCGAGCAGCGCGTCCACGACTTCGGCGGCGGACTTGCGCGGGTAGGCGCACGCGGCCTCGTGCGCGCCCGCCTCGTGCGCCGGCCCGCGCCACGGGCACCCGATGCACGTGTAGCGGCACCCCGTCACCCTACGCGAGGGAACAAGACCTCGTGAATTAGCATGAGCGCGGGAGATATCAGATTACAAACTCTATAACATCCCGATCTGAGTTCAGTGGCCGAATTGTTCTTACACATTAAAATGTAACTTCTTCCGACACACATTTTTGAACTTCATATCTTAGTTCAGTTCCTAGTACACATCTCTATACAATGAATGAACATTTAATGACTAAATATCAACAGTAACTAGGCAGAGCCTGTGGTATCCTCATAAATAGATTTTAAAATACATACAGATATTTTAAAATGTATACATGTAATTTATTGCTGTCCCATATACAGAACATTATACACCAAATAGAATAAATAATAGTTTCTCATAACAGAAATATTTGTCAAACCCACAATACTTGTATCACTAAGGACTTAACCAACACATTAGTTATCAGCACTATATGCAAATATCTGTATATCTGTACATGAGTGTTCATTTTTAAATTCGTTCTGCATGCATGAATGCATGCCTATAGATAACATGCTGTAGATATTAATACATGAGCTAGCTATAGGGTAAAATATTTGGTTCACATCACACCAGATGCTATGAAGTGTTTATGGTCAATGTTAGTGAGTTCAAGCAACAGGCCTGCGATGTGATATACTTTACTGTCAATCCACATTGAGTTAGCTTTCCAACAAACTCCTTCAGAATAAATCATTGAATTAGTACTGAGCTTTTTATAACACAACTAAAACAAACTAATAATAGCATAACAAGAACGGTAAGATATTTAAACAAAACTAACAAACTCAATTTAAAAATAAAACAAAAAAACAAAACGAAAAAATAATCTTCAGGAGGATGCTGAAATACCAAACCTTTCAGAGTCAATAACCACAAATGCAATGCCATGTTATTTGAACACACCTGCGAAACCTACGGCGCTTGGGTGGCGCCTCAGAAAACTCGGACACGAGGTAAGTTCTTCTCAAGGCAGATAGCAGTAGGGTATACACACTGGTGACAATGCGAACCAAACCATCGATCAAGCTCGTCTTGGGTGGAGCGTCAATTGGCGTTAGGGACTCTACAGTCATCGGCACGTACTGTCTGCAGGGAGAAATAGTCAATCAGGACTACACAATACTATTATATTGTCTCAGTAGTCTCAAAATAACAACTGTCTCAAGTGGCCCAAGTTACATTTACACGTTCTAGAAGAACTAAGGTGCATAATGAATTACTTTTGTTACAAGTTTACTGTGTTGAAATGTAAGTAGTTCATGGGAATATTCAAATGAGAGCATCATTGTGCCAACCAAAGCTTACATGGGCTATTTTTCTGTACAGTAATAAATTCCCCGTTACTATCTCTTCCACACACCTGACAAAACCCGACAATGTATCTACCAAATTCTTGACCATTACAGTTTATATACCACAAGTTACTTAAGCGATATCATTAACTGCCTACTGAAAGTTTGACTTTTATTTAACATCCAAAATGAAAAATATACAATACAATACTAATACAATATGAACATACAACACAATAATTAAACAATAATCTTAGTGAAAATCATTCTAATATATTATAAAGAAAAATATAATGTATGAAATAAATATATGAACCAGCTCATATTAAATGATTTTCATAGTGTTATAATTCATATTAATCATGTTCTGACAATCAATCAGGATATTGTTAATGATTCTATGAATGTCCTACATCCTACCATTTTAAAAAATATTTAATAACAATATGTTATAAGGAGCAATGTTTGCAGTAATAATGTAACAGCTGTATTTAATGTAGTCATTATTAATTTGAAACATTATTTACCTCTGTTCACATATTGTTTCCTCGTGAACCTGCAGGGAATGTCGCGGGAAAACCCGGGTGCAATGCTTGCACTCGGATGGCAGCTCAGAGACTGTCTTCTCAACTGCTAGATTTCTTGACGCCACAGTCTTGGAAATTTCCACACGGCAATTGGGACAAGTGGCAGTTTCATCACGGAGCCGAGCATCAGCCAACAGGTGGGAGAAGCAGGGAGCACACATTAGATGCCCATTACTACACTGTAAATCAAGGTAAGTTGAAGCATTAATTATAAAAATGTTGTAAATTCATTAGAGTTATGACCCTCAATTTTAATTTGTAGATAATAATAAATATTTTGTCTAAGGATACTTTAAAAGTAAATAAATTAAAACAGCTGGAAAAAATAAAAACTTAAAACTGAACAAAATCAAATATCAAGTAATAGAAATATATATCAAAGCTAGTTCTGTATTTTATCATATTTAAAGAATATGTGTGTATTTGTGTACACGTTGATGTATTTTGTGTGTTGTTGTGTTATGCTCTATACCACTTATATGTAGGTGACTATGTGCACAAAAAAGATTATTTTTACAGATGAAACAAAATTTCAAACACTCTTATTTAATTTTTTAAACTTGCATGCAGTCAATGTAACTTAAAAAAATATTACATGGCACTACATTTTATCAATACAATATCATGAAAATTCCTAAAATTGCATTACCATATTTGTTTTGTGATAATTGTGCCAATTTCAATGATTCTCAATGCTGTGATTCATATTACCAGGTAGAGCAAATATTAATGACAGAAATCATTAAATTTTAAAGGAAGGGATTTTCTTAATAAAGAACGAACTAACTCTTTGTACACTTCTTTATTTATTGAAATGATTTCTACATTAAACAGTACAAACTATTTCTAAGGTATGTGATCATACATACTAAATAACAATATCTTACATTATATCACAGAGTTAACAGTATGACAATTTACTACATCGAATTACACAGCAATAATACATGAAATTAGGTCACATTGTCATACAAATCACATATATTTCTACTACGACGACATGGAAAATAGCCGCAAACCAAGAGCAGAGTACGAGAAAGCGGTCCGCTCTGAAACTTTAACATAATAAAAGAGAGATACAATTTCTTTAGAAATTCCTCAATGTATCGAACAATGAACATGAAATTTTAACCCAAAAAAGTATAAATTTCCAAAGTGCTATGCTTAGACGCGAGGCGTTTCGCAAGCTCGCTGCGTTCACCTCTTACATAAACAAATAAATTGTAAAACAGCTGTAAGCCGTGGCCCTCAGCTGTTTCAGAATACCTGATACACGGCTGCCTGCGGCAGGTCCAAGCAGACTGCGCAGCAGAGAATGCCTACGAGCCTGTGCTCGAGCTTCTGTGTCTGCGAACTATCTGTACCATTATCGGTTTTGCGCTTTTTGGACGAAGGCTCTTCGCCATCTTTGACCTCAAGAGCAATAGGTTTCTCCTCGCTAGACGAAGCCATAGGTTCGACTTCAGGCGCCTCGGCCATAATTTATATAAAAATTATAACTATCGAAAGTAATTAATAAATATGTATCAAAACACACTGATGTCAAATCAAACCTATATAACACTACGTCAAACCAACAAAAAATGGAAACAATGAACGAATGCTTTTTGTGTACGTAGATTATTTCCCACTACACTACGCAGTAGGCTCTACTAGTGCATAGGCGCTAATAATCGAAATGTATATTTAATTCGATACCGGGTGCCTCTAACATCGATGCATAAATATAACGTAAAAATGGGTAAACTTGAGTCGTCAAATAATATAGTTTTTCATACTTAGAAAAACAGTAACATATTGATTTTCAACATGATTTGAATAAATTAAGATACTAAAAAAATTACAACTACTGTAATAAATAATTTGAATAATTAATATATTTCATACATATTGTGGATATATTGTCTATACCGACGTGCATATAACGCGTGTGTGAATGTGAAAAGAGTTATGAATGTGAAGGATACACGGCAGGTTTGCAAGGATGTATGGCACACGGTGCGCTCTGATTACCCCGTAAGGGACCTGGTACTAATATATGTATTATCTATGGTGTTAAGTACAATACAACACTAGTACAAGTTGACAATATCGTCCATATGAAGACCTAGAGACAAAGTCGAAATTTGATTGGAAGCAAATCAAGCAACATATAAGATTATATATGAACGACATTCACGTGAACAGTTTTACTTTCGCACAATAGTTTCGCAATATTACTGGCTGTACGAGCCATTTCCATTCACGTGGAATATTGTTAATGTTTAACTTTATGAAAACTTGCTATTATAAAAGCCTTAAATCCTTGTTTTACTCCCCATGGGATTTCCAAAGACAAATACAGCAATTTTTTGTTCATTGAGAGACTAAATTAAAAATTTTTGCTATATAACTTCAAAACCGAACAAATCCCATAAAAATTTTCAATCCCTATTTTACTTTAGGTGGGATAGAATTTTCAAAAACTATCAAACGCAATTTTTGTGTTCGTAAACTGCTTTAAATTTAATTGCCTGATGTATAACTTCAAAACATTTCATACAAGATTTTAACTGCTATTTAATCCCATTAGAGTCGTGAAAAATCCGTCTTTACTTGACTCTCACATGACAAATAATTCGTGGTTTGAAGTCAATGCAATCAATCAAGTTCTCGAGATATCGTGATTGTCTATACAAGAGTGAAATTCGCTTCCTATTTTGTATATAAAAATCTCGTGTTACAATGTTCGTTTATGCTAATCTCTGAAACCAGTGAACTGATTTTAATGATTTTTTTTGAATGTATATTGTTTAGTCCAACTTGAAAGACAAGATAGATTTTATTTCTTAATAAACCGCAAACAATAATATTTTTTGGGCTGTGGGTTCGATTCCCACCCAGAATAAATATTTGCGAGATGTGCACAAATATTTGATCTGTGTCTGCTGGTAAAAAAATATTTACTCAAGAATATATTTATATGTATATATGTAGAGTATCAGCCGTCTGGTTACCATACAAGCTCTCTTGACGCTTACTTTGGGATCAGACGGTCGTGTGTGGAAATGTCCTAAGATATTATATTATTATTTCTAGTAAATATTTTAATTACATAAAAAATAAATAATCGTGTGCTTGAATACTTTAAATGCTTAAAAACGGCGGCTAAATTATTTAGATATTGTTCATACAAATATACTAAAATCGCGATAAGAAAATGAAAGGACTCCTACCTCAGGAATATTAAAATATATTTATTTTTATTTAAATCTAAGATATAATCTATTTATATTTAAATCTAAGAATTATACAAAAAATAATTTTCGTTATAAAAATTCCCCAGACCCATTTTCTGACCTACTAAATATGCCTCAAAAAATCATAAAAATCAATCAAGCCATTTTAAAGGAGTTGAACACTGGGACACCTGATTATTTATATATTAGAGAAGATAGGTATATATATTTAGAGCTACTAGAACAACCATAATCTTTAAAGGAGGTTCATAGCATGGTCTATTCTGTCACTTTTAATCAGTATCAAGTCTTCTCGAGTCTAGTATGGACTTATTGAACTGTAGCATGCTCCTGCGCAATATATCCCATTAATTATTCACTCTGGGGTTTTTGTTAAATTAGTTACCCATTCATGTAGATATTATAATAGTAATACACACCACAAAGAAAATAAAATTAAATATAAAAATATATTCACTCTAACCTGGTCCTTGCGGGATGGTCAGAAAGCACCAAGTGATGAGATCTGCTGTGCTACTTTTATATTTAATCAAAATCACACAGGTAAAAATAACTGCAACTGCAACTTTCGGCGACTGCTTCAGGCTTTGAAAATAACTGCTTCAGGCATTGGAAACAACCACATCAGAAATTGCTAGTCTCCTAAAGCAACTCATAATATCAGCTCAAGCAATTAGTCAATATTATGAATCGTGAGCTATTTATGTATAACAACTGTAAACTGGTGTAAAAAAAGTAATAATACTTTTTAGTACCAAATACCGTCACTTCAAAGCTACATATGGTTTTACACACTACTACATATGCTAATTTCTATATTAGGTAATTAAAATATATAGGTATGAAATCATGCTGCAGATAGTTTACAATGGGATATTACACCTTTAATGTTAAATCTTACAAATAATGTTCATAAATATGGGTACATCACTAAGAAATACACAGAGAATTACAGCTTTCACATTTCACTGTCTCAGCTAATAAATCTTAGTATATAAGTGTATGAGGTTTTCCACACACCATCACCACAAAAATGTGATTATGGATCTGGTAATTGTGGTGCTTGGTTAAAAATAACCTCACTAGAGCTCAGTATGATATTACTAAATTTAATTTGATGTCAAATTTTTGGTTTCTTAGGAAGAGAGCCAAATGCAGAGATAACGGTACTCTTTGTTCCGGTCACATTGCTTGTTAGTGGCTGCTGCAACAAGCCTGGTTGCTTGATTGCAGGTTTAGACGCTACATTGGGAGCTGCTTGATCCCACTTAGACTTTCTCTTCTTCTCATCGTCACTTTCAGGTTTCTTTGCCACACCCGTGATGAAATCTATCTTCGATAGTCGTTCTTTCTTTTCCTTCTCTCTTTTGTTCATTTCCTGCATTTGAACTTTAGCCAGCTCATCATAATATGACTCCTTACCCCATCTTAATGGATCATAAATCTCTGGTGGATAGTTTGTATCTAATTCATTAATATCACAAAATTGGATCAACTTCTCATAAATGCTAGGGTTTCGAAAGTTCTTTTTGTCTTGAATGATTTTGTTCATATCTAAACCCTCGGTCATCATTCTGGTGTAATATTTCGCAATGAGCTCTTGAAGTTCTTTTGGACATTTGCCAGGAGGCTCAGGAGGAATGGCTATACCATCTTGTGAGTCATCAGGGTCTGAACGTGGCACTGCCTCGTCCGTGTCTGTCTCCATGGACAGTCGCCGCATATCGTCTCTGTTCTCTACATTTGGAGATAGTTGCTCCTCATCAGAAACTATAGTATCATCCACATATGAAACCAAACTGCGTTTCGGAGATACAGGTGCCGAAGATGGCTGAGGTACATCTATAGTGGATTTAGGACTGGCTGGTTCTGATTGCGTAGATTGAGGCTCTTCTTTTTCAGGTGTCTGCTGTCCGTCTTCCATATCTTCCTCGCCCTCAGAGTCCGTGTATGTAGCAGTAAGAGAAGCTAATGCTTGGGACGCCATGGCTAGTTTATTATATTTTGTGTTTATACCTGATAGATCTAAACAAAAACTTTATATTTTTATACAACAAAACACTTTATATTTTATAGAATTGCATTCATTTGTACACTACAACACAATTCAGCAGCACTCTTAGGTTATAAATTTTAAAAAGAATAATAAAAGTTGTTATCTGTAACAAACATTTGTCATGTACAGTAATCACAGTTTCCTTCTATAATAATTGTTAAATTATTTAATTTTTACTTAGGTCTGTTATCCAACCAGCATCCAACAGATTATTATGAACATCTGTCAAATTGTCAGTAAAAACGTAAATATTGTACATGTCAGTGAGCGAATGTTACTAGTAATACAAAAATTCTCCCCTTTAATTTTAATATATTAATAAAAAACGTATGATTAAACGCTTTTACTAAAAACATTTATATTAAATAAATAAACAATACAATAATATTTTTCCTGGAAAAAAAAACAATATTTAGACTGCTTCGTTGGTCGTGCTGGTTACAAGCGTGACCACCGATTAGAAAGAATTTAAAATTTCTAATAGTCAAAGTTTGGATATGTGCCCGGGGTATATTAATAGGTTCATCAGCCATTCTACAATAAAATATGTATACCAAATGATGAAACATGTGATTGTACTATATTCCTCCTCTTTGGGACTGAGTTGTCTCGTGTTACATATAAATATTTAATTGTTGTATCTCAATAGCAAAGAAATAATAAATTAGTTTTGTCAATTGTAAATTAATAATATTTCTATATTTCCTACGTATTTAAATGACACAGTGAGAAGCAAAACGTCATATTGAAATAATTTGAATGTTAATTTATTCGTTATCATCAATTGCAAATTTATTTGGATGTATATGTATGCATGGATAACAAAACTACTATGCATATTTAAGTAAATTTCGAATCAGATTTCGAATTAATAAAAATGTGCAAAGAATGTTCTTTGCACATTTTTAGTTCTGCGTAAATTGTAAACGGATTGGAATTGTCAGACTGCAGAAAAAATGACAAAATGACA